>PVJD01003152.1:0-172470 GCA_004026545.1 Mormoops blainvillei
GGGGAGAGGAGGGGAGGGGAGGAGAGGGGAAAGGAGAGGACAGGCACCCAAAGAGATCTCTGCTTTAGAGACATCCAACCTTGTAATACTCTTCATGCCAGTGTGAACTGAACCTTTACAATAAACCTTGTCTCCAGATGTTGACTGTAAGTTCCTTAGAGAGAAACAACTTTTCCTACTTGTTGGTGCCACCGTGCCTAATATCATACTTTCCATTTTGTGAGACCCTGAGAAATATTTTGCTGATTGATGAGTAAGAAACCTGTTGAAGGTGGTGGTATGCTTCCTGAATTAAAAGAGCCCAAATTAGAAATCAGGGCCTTTGATGCTAAGCTCCAGGTTTGATGCTCTAAGCACACTAAGCTACCAAGGAACAATTCTCCTTGTAGCCTTTACGAAACACAATTCTAAATAACTAAAACCAAAATCAGAATTAAGACCTGGCCTCTAGGATCCTCGTGTAGGGAGACTGAATTTTAACCTGAATTTCTGCCACTTAGCCATGTAAATTAACTTCTGATGTGGTATTCTTGCCTAAAAAACAGGGACTTTGAAACTGCCTGCCATGCTTGTTAAGAAGAGCAATCTGTAAATGGTAAAATATTATAAAATTCAAGGTTGTCATTATTGCCTAATAAACCCAAATGGCATCCTATGCTGAATCTCAGGTTTACAAAGCCTGACTCCATCCACCCGGCCCTTCTGCTATCAAAGGATGTTAGCTTGCGCACATTCATCCTTGGTGGCATCATTGAAGGGTGCACGTTTCTAAACCTAAGAACTTGGCTATTAGGGGAGGCGAATAGGTACAGTCTTCCAAATAGAGAATCTTCTCTATAAAAGTAAGATAAAAATTGTATACTTTAAGCCAGGAAAATATGAACTTCTGCCCTCTTCTAAGGTGTAAATGCTGACATTTTTGTGCTTTTTAATTTTTGCCAAAGAAACCAAACCATTGATTTTGGAAAGACAACTCTATAGCATGGTTTTAAAAAAATCAATTTGTTCTAAGCGACTATTATTTTGTTCCCTCAAAGGCATTACATGCATGGGTTATTTTATGACATATAAGAAAACATCTTTCATTTTTATGATGCATATGGCACCACCCGTGACTTTGGTGCTCATGTCTTAAAGACTATAACTTGCTCATAAAAATAAATCAGATGTTTCTGCAGAGCCATGTAATGCTGGGGCCGTCTGCTTACCCCCAGTACCTAATGAGGCATGAGACAGGCTCTGAGCACAATCAAGTTGTTTACTTTCTTCTGGCCAATAAAGAACAACAAAAAAGGATTAGAGTCTATATTCATCTATATCATAGAAGAAATGGACATGGGTTTAAATGAAAGGTCTTCAATATTAAAATACCTGAAAGTGCTTTCTATAACAAGACAAAGTGATGATGAACAAGGAGGAATTAGGACAATGGTACTATCTATCAATAGCATCAAGACAGAGCGGAATAGGTGCCTGTAGCAGCTAAAAATGCTGTCCTCATGTTCCTTAGTCATCAGCAGCTTTTTTGTGCAGCACAGAATGGAGAACAGTCCTATGAAAGCAAAGAACTGCCTCTTAACAGAGGGCATAAAAAAAGAAAGCGAAATCCTGCACATAAATAACCTCAGCCTTAGAAATGCCTTCTGAAAAAAATAAAATGCCTAAAGCTTGGTTTTGCAAGAAAAATGTTAAGTCTACAAGCAGTAACATTTTTATTGTGTAGTAATTTAAAATATACTGATAATTCCAGAGGAATGTGAAATTGCTCTGGTAAACTTTTGCATTGTTTTATTGAAAAACATCACTTATTGGTGGCCTTGACAACAGCACAGACCCCGCCCCCACCCAGGCCCTCAGCGGCGGCAGGGGCGGAGAACAACGGGCCAGGCTGCCCGACGGCTGAGTCCAAGTCAGCTCACAAACGCACTCACGACCATCTCCCAGTTCTGGGTCCTGCCACGCAGCAGAGGAGAATGTCAAGCAAGTGACGCTCCTTGAATACAGCTTCGCAAGCCTTTGATTTATTTGTAATAGTTTTAGCCCTGTGAGTAGAAGAAACAAGCTTGGATAGTATCCAAGTCTCTCTCAAACATACAGATTCAATAAATCCTTTTGTTTACCTCTCAAGTGAATTTCTATGCACCTCCCAATCACCGCCCCAGTATTCTCCCTGTAAGAAAGAGTTCACAAAATCTCTTGTAGCCACCTTCCTGGGAAGTTATTTTTCTTCCTCTGGTGAGGTTTTACTTACTAAAATATTAATGTGATTAAATTTGTAAATCTGTTGGACGGTTTTCCAAATTGATTGTACCAATTTAACTTTCACCAACATATGAGAGCTGCAGCTGCTCCACATCCTTGTTAAAAATGCCGCCGGTCTTCATAATTTGGCCATTCCGATGCCTGTAGCGGCATCCTATTGTGCCATCTCATCTCACTGGTGACTGATAATGTCAAGCGCCTTTGCATATGCTTACTGGCCTTTTGGACATCCACTTTTTGTGAAACGCCCATCCAAGCCTTTTGCCCACTTTTTATTGAACTGCTTGTCTCTTACTTACAGATTTCTAGGAATTATTTAGATATTCTACATACAAGTGTTATGTTGAACATATGCATGACAAATATCATCTCTCAGTCAAAGACTTGTCATTTCGTTCTTTTAGTATGATGAAGTCAGATTTATCAACTTTTATGAATTATGCTTTTCATACCCTATTTAAGAAATATATGCCTGCCTCAAGGTCATATATTCCTCTATATTTTCTTCTAGAAACTTTACTTCTTTTCTCCTTTTATATTAGTCTTAACATCCTGTCTGAACCATAATTTGTGTACAGTGTGAGCTAAGGAAAAAAGTTCATTTTTCTCCCATTTGGACATTGATTCAGCATTATTTATTGAAAAAGTCTTTATTTTCCCACTGAATTTCATCATAAATTATGTAACCATATGTATGGTGTATGTGTATGGACTCTCTTTTGTTCCATTAGTACAAAGAGAGAGTCCAAATTTAATATAGAATAAGAAGTAGACTCTTCCTGGTGGTACCTACTACAGATAAACCTATCATATAATCCAGCAACTCCACTTCTTTCTTACTACAAAGAAAAATGAGTACATATGTCTACCAAAAAGAAATGCTCAAAAATGTCCACCACAGCTTTATTCATAATGGTCAAAAACCAGAAAAAATTCAAATATCCGTCAATGGTAGAATGAACAAAAAACTGTGCTACATTCATACAATGAATAGCAATTTTTAAATAGCTATATATTACTGTGTAGCAATAAAAAAGAACAGACTCTTGCTGTTACCCATCAAAGTCCATGTGCCATACAAAAGACCAACACTCAAAATGTCAGAGTTGGAGTAAGAAAAGGTTTATTGATTGAGAAGGCACCGGATGAGAATATGGGACCCCTTGAGGTTCTTCAAATCTATCTTATGAGAACCCAGAATTCAGTATTCTTTTATGTGAAGGAAAGAGAGGATGGGAGAGGTAAGAGGTGATTGATGACCGCAGAATCTGGGCATCAACACAGACCCTGAGAAGAGTGCAAAATCTCTAAATCTCTTTGTTCCCTGTCCATTGACCCCTGCTGATCTGAGTCCAATCTTGAGGCTCCTGCAAATCTTTGATAAACAATCTTTATTTTTGTATATATTTCCCCACCTCCTGGGGAAAGGCACATTCATGCAAAAGGGATGTTCTTAAAGAGAAAGAGAAAAAACTCAAGCCACCAGTAGAATTCCTCAAATGATTACTATGTCTATAACATCTATGCATAAGAACACAGCAGGCTTGAGCCAGATGGGGCCAGAGAGGCCAAGTCTTTCACTCTGTTACGTTACAATGTACAACAACATGGAAAACTTTACAATCATACAATGAATGAAAAAAGCCAGACTCAAGAATACCTACTTGATCCCTTTAGATGAAGTTCAAAGACAGGAAAAATTAATCTGTGGTAGTAAATCAGAATAGTGATTACCTCTAGAGCAGGCAAGAGGGTCTTGACAGGGAAGAACCATGACAGAGCTTTCCAAGGATCTGAAAATATTATATATCTTGACTTGATGGTTATATAGCACTATAAAAGGAGAAAAGATCATCGGGCTGGACATTTAAAATCTGTGTATTTTACTGCATGTTACTGTATTAGTTTCTATCACTGCCCTATCACTACCAGCAACAACAAATTTAGCATCTTAAAACAACATAAGTTTATTATCTCATAGTTCCATAGGTAAGAAGTCCAGGTTGGCTCAACTAGTTTCTCTGTTCCACATTTCACAGTGCCAAAATCAAAATGTTGGTAAGCTAGGCTCTAATCAGAGGCTCTGGAAAGAATCCTCTTTCAAGGACGTTCAAGTTATTGGCAGAATCCACTTTCTTGCTGCTGTGGAACTAATGTCCCCATTCCCTTGCTGGCTGTAGGCTAGCTGCTTCTCTGAGCTCAAGACCTCTCTCCCATCTTTGCACAAGGTCACCTGCATCTCAGACCCAGAGACGGTGTATCCAATCTCTCCCATGCCTGAAATCTCTCTGACATCACCTTCCACTCTGTTTTCCTCTCTGCCACATCTCTCTGCCTCTTCTGCCTTCTATTTTGCTTTAAAGTGCTCATGTGATTACATTGGGTTCACCCAGATAAACCAGTATAATCTCCTTATTTTAAGGTCCCATAGCCTTCAGTACATCGACAAGGTTCTTTATGGCTTGTAACATACTATATTAAACAGGACCTGGGGATTAAAGTGTGGACATCTTTGGAAAGGAGGGCATTGTTTAAACAATTCCAGTTATCCCCAATAATTCAGACAGGTCACTTTATTGAAGGAGCAAGGAGTGGGCCTGTGCAACTCCTCTTTAACTTAGACTTCCATCCCATTTGGTCTTAGTCCAATTACATCCTTGACTCACTTCATGTTATGGAGCTCAAGAAAGTAAACATATGTGTGTGTGAGTGTGTGTACATATATATGTATAGATATATATGTATATGTGAGTGTGTGTCTATATAGATGTATATATATATGACATAGCCTACTCCTCCTTATTTCATTTGTCTCATCATACATATTACTGGCCAAGACATGTGCTTCTAAATCCAGTACATTATTATATTCCAACACTAAAAAGGCATAAAAAATATTTCTCATACATAAAACTATACTTTTATATCTAAAAACCCCCCAACCAAATAAATACATTTTATATGCTTAGTTATTGACTTAATTCATTATGTTTCCCTCTTATTGGCTCTATTGGTCAGATAGTATACCTTCTTCAAACATAAGATTAATATCTCACTGTTACCTAGGCACTATGTCAAACACATTCTACACAACTTTGCTTTTGAAGAGCAAACACGTTTAAGAAATTACTTGCAAAATTGGTTTATGCATTCTGATTTAGTTCAAAACTCATCCTTGTAATTATTATTTTTACTTGAAGATTTATGGAGGGAAAAAAGATCACCCAAGGGGCATTTGAAATTTGCTTCCTGGCATGTGTTGTCAGCTTGGCTCAAATAAACTCTTATAAAAATTCTTTTTAAAAAATTTTTAAAACACCCAAAACTGATGTACTTTCAACTTTCAAAGCACGTATGTTCTTGTGCTGTTTTCCACATAATCCAACATCAAATAAAGACATCAGTAATTTTGACTTGATTGCACTATAATTATTCAAATATCCTTAATTTTATGTTCTGATCTACTTTCCATATTCATTGTCAGCATTAAAAACAAGTATTACAGATAATATACCTAAAGTACTTCCATTAATTGGAAAATGCAATTCTTAAGCAATAATAGCCACAACAAAAACAATGCACTATAAAGGCTACTATGGCAATGTAACCGTACTAATTATCAACATAAATCTTGGCTGAGTACCATAATCTCAGCACTTAGTGGTCCCCTTCAACTTGGCATGATCATTCCACAGTGGATATGACCACAGCTTGACCAGTGACCAAGTCGATATGCCAAGTCATCCTTCCTGATCCCTCATGAGTAAGGCAGTCTCGGGTCAAGAACAACACCTTGAAAACCTCCGCTTCTGCTGAAACAGAGATTTGCTCATTGCAGCTGCTCAGCAGGGCTCTGCACCTCTTATCAATCCAGGAGGAGCTGCAACGCTTCCTGCCCTCTGCAGGAAACAGAGTCTCTAGCTAAGACTTATCAGCAGGGATTCCAGCAGATCCGCCAGACGAGAAAAGAATCCAGGGTCAAGGAAAAAAGGCAATGTGAAAGGAAGGCCAGAGAGGACTTGGGAGTAAAAACAAGGAAGACTGTGTTTATCATAGACCCTTTTGCAGCACATCACGGAAGGCTTCAGCAGGAAGCTTCTATGGAAACTAGAAAATCTTTAAGTATTAAACATAAAAAATATTTCAGAAAAATATCATCCCTTATAGGAAAAGAAGTTTTAAACAGGAGGTAGGATAAAAATTTTTTAAATGCTAAACATTTCATAACTTGGTTTTTATCAAAAGATTATTTATTTCTCTGAACATAAAAGCAGCCAAAACCTGACCTAAGAATCTCTTGTTATAAAACTGAAATACATCTAGCGAAAGGTTATCACATTGCTTTTACTGAATTTTAACTTAAATTTTAGGGTTATTAAACAATTGGATTAAGTCATTAGTGAACTTTTGAAAGCCTGAAGAATATTGTGATAATGCCCAAAGCCCAGCAAATTAGTAACATAAGAATGCCAGTCTTGCAAATTGAAAAAAAAGAAGGGCCAGTACAAAGAATTACATGCTCCTAATTGTAATTTACAGTTGTCAGTCCACTAATTTATTAAACTCAATATTTTTACCATCTCATTGTTCTTCTCTGAAAAAGATAGATGGATATTTTTTCTTTAAAAAAATTATATTAATTAAAAAGGAAAACAATTAGCTGAAATAAAACCTATCTAGGAAGCCAAGTGATGTGTTGAAACAAGAAACTATACCAAAATTTTGATCCTCAATTCTACAGTGATTGAAATCAAGATAGCATTACCAGTAGCTCAGGAAAAATGACAATAATACGGTATAAACTTTGAGCTATTTTTAAAAAATGCTATTTCAGATCCAGCTAGGAAGAATAAAACATTAGTGTTTTTTTTTTAAAGAAGTATATGTGAATTACAGTGGAAGAATTTTAAAAAATTTAACTTCTAACCATGAGCTTAACGATGCTTACACATTGGTCAAACATAACACGCAATTCTGCCTGTGAGTGGAATCTGAGTCAGTACTGCTATATTGTACCCAGTGTCCATAACACGCTCTTCTACAACCCACAATAACCCCCAGGTATTGTGTGCAGTCAACCCAGTGACTTCACACCCCACATATCACAGAGGGGAGAGAATGTCCTACAGCTATAAGACAATCCGCGAAGATGTCAGAAAATCTTAGCGAACCTAACCACCCCATCAGGGATGTAGGAATTACTGTTAGGAACACCTGCTCCCCTCTCCCTATCACTACTAAAAATAAAAAGGAAAGAAAAGACAGATTGACAGAAAGGTAGAAGAAAAAAAGAACAAAAGAAAAATAAAAAGCTTCCAAGCTTATAATAGAGGAGGTTTTTCTCACTTAGTTAATAAAAAAGAATACCTTGCCAAGTTTCCAGTGTTCATCTTAACATTTAATTTCGCAGAAAGCAGACCTTAACTTTGCATAAATTCCATAATTTTTAGCCTACAGCTAGAAGATATAGGACCCCCTGCCAAACATCATCCCAGAAAAGTCAAATTTGCCTGAGTGTCAGCATGAACAACAGAGCTGAAGGTTAATATTTAATCTGGCCTCTCCTCCGATCCCTAAAATCATGTGGATAATGAGAAGTTACTTTGAAATTGCTGAAAGCAAGATTTCATTCACCATGAAACAGAAGTTCTGTTGGAAGAAGAGGAAAAGGAGAAGCCATGAAAAATTTGTTGACAGCTGAATAAATTTTTTTGTACTAGCAACATATTAAACAGACCAACTGATTTGAGAGCATAAAGAATCTACTTACTCTTGTCTTTTCACAGGGATATAAGCCCTTCAAAGGTTTTGTTTCCTGAGTGTGTATGCTGAGTTACCGAGAAACGGCCGAAGGAACAGGGAACCTAGCTAAAAGACATAAAGAAAGTCATGGAGATGTTGTGCTGGCTGATATCAACCTCAAATGTTTGATTCGCTCTAGGAAAGTAGGTGAATATTTTTGTCTTCCTTGTAAATATTTATGTTTACTAAACCATTTCTTCACAGCATCTATTCTCTCGTCAATTCTGTAATTTTTCCTGGGTCTCCGTATCAGGGGAGCTCTCCTCCCTTCTTTTCAGGAGGGTTTCAGTGCCCGATTGCCATTCTTATATGTTGTCACAAAAGTATGCAGTAGTTAAATCTGTTTACAACAGTTCCGTGTATTGGAACCGATGGCCTTTTAAATTGTAAATTATTTCCTCACGTCTGCACAAAGCACGCCCAGTACAAACTTGAGTATCAAGGTGCTTTGTCCAGAAAATGATGCCATCAAGATGGTGACATAGGTCATTCCCAATTCAGTCCCCCTCCCAAGAAGACAAACAAACCAGCAACTACCCATAAATAAGACATCATTGTGATGGGTAGCAGAGCCTATCCTACAGCCCTGCTAGGGCAAGGCACCAAGCTAGCAGTTCTGACCAGCAGCTGAGTACAGCCTCTGAGGCTGCATAATGAAGCAGCCTGAGAGGGATCCTGCCTCCGATACTGCCAGGCCACAGAGTCCAGCCCACAGTTCTACACGGCAGGAGAGCGCAGCCTAGGTCATGCCCAATTGCTGAAAGCAGCCTACAGCCTCCCCCAGGCAGGAAGCTTGGCCAGTGACCCTGTTCAAATGTGGAGCATAACCTGCAGCCCCACTGACAAGGAGAGCAAGCCCACCTGACCATAGGGCCCAGTCGCTAGCCCCACTCAACTACAGGATAAAGCTGAAGGCCGTGCCCGACAAGAGATGCTGGCCAGTGACCTTTCTCAACAGTCAGCCGTGTACCTGCCGGCACAGTCTGCATCCCCTGCCTGATCTCAGAGCACAGCCTGACTCCTTGATTGACCTCAAAGCCCTGCCCGTGGCCCCACCTGAACACAGAGTCCATACAGAGGCACCATCAGCGCTATTAGCTCAGGGATCACAACCTGAAACCCCACCCGACCAGGAGCAACTACAGAGCCAAGCCAGTAGCCTTGTCCAATTGACTAATCCAACGAGTGGCAGCACCCTACTGTGGAACAAATCCAGCAAACTTGCCCAACCAGAGGTGGGTGCAGAGCCCAGCTAGTGTCCCTGACTATAGAGCACAGCCAGTACCCCACTCAATTAGTAAGCCCACCAGGCTACCCTGGTTGAACACAGACACCAGCCAGTGGCAACCCCTGACCTCAGAGCCTGGGCAATGGTTTTGCACAAATAGTCTCCAAAAGCAAGCTGCAGCTGCCCAAGAACATGACCAGCTGGTCCATCCAGAACCCAAGGCTGAACTGACCGGCAAAGGACCATCTCTGGCAAAGTGAATCCATGAAGTCTACAAGACTCCTACTCAAATATATAGATACCAACACAAGCATTTGAAAAAATTCAACAGACATGCATGATTAAAAAAAAACAACTTTTCAGTAAATTCAGTATAGAAGGAATGTACCTCAATATAATAAAGCCATATAAGGCAAGCCCACAGCTAATATCATACTCAATGGTGAAAGGTTGAGAGCTATTTCTCTAAGATCAGGAACAAGACAAGGGTGCCTGCTTTTGCTACTCCTAAACAACATACAACTGGAAGTTCTAATCAGAATGCTCAGGCAAGAAAAAGAAATAAAAAATATCCAAATCGGAAAGAAAGAAACGAAATTATCTCTGTTTGCAGGTGACATGATCTTACATAGGAAATCCTAAAGGCTCCACCTAAAAACAGTTAGAACCAATCAATAAAGGCAATAAAGTTGCAGGATGCAAAATAAACATACAGAAATCAGTTGTGTTTCCTATTGGTGAGAATGTAAATTAATGCAACCACTATGAAAAACAGCATGGAAGTGCCCCAAAAAATTAAGAATAGAATTACCATATGATCCAGCAATTCCTCTCCTGGGTATTTACCTGAAAAATATGAAAACACTATTCATAAAGATATATGTACTTCTGTGTTTATTGCAGCATTATTTACAATAGCCAATGCATAAAAACAATCTAAATGTCTGCTGATGGATGATTAGATAAAGAAGATGTGGTATATACATAATGGAATACTACTCAGACGTGAAAAATATGAAATATGGCCATTTGCAAGAACAGGTATAGATTTTTAGAGTATTATGCTAAGCAGAATAAGTCAGATACAAAAGGACAAAAACTCTACGATTTCATTCATATGTGGAATATAAAACAAAAAGTAGCAAACAAATAAAAACAAACTCATACATACAGACAACAGAATGTTGGTTAACAGAGAAAAAGGGGGTATTATGCTAAGTGAAATAAGACAAACAGAAAAATATTGTACGATCTCACTTATATGTGGATCTAAAAAAAGAATCTCTTTGATACAGAGAACAGGCTGGTGATTGCCAGGGATGGGAGTGGGCTGGGGGTAGAGGTAACGGGTTAAGGAACTCAAAGGGTGCAAACATCTAGTTATATGGTGATTATGTTCTGAGGACATAACGTATAACATAGTGGCTGTAGTAAGCAATATCATGTTCTACATTTGAAAGTTGCTAAGAGAGTAGATTTTAGAAGTTCTCACCAGAAAAAAAAAAAAATATATATATATATATATAACTACGTCAAGTGATAAGTGTGTTAACTAAACTTATTGTAGTAATCATTTTGCAATATATATGTATATCAAGCCATTACCTTAAAATTATACAATGACATGTCAGTTATATCCATTAAGATGTCAATTATAGACCTTAAAATTATACAATGTTATATGTCAGTTATAGCCTAATTAGGCTGGGAGTAAGCATTGTTTCTTCCACCCAATTTTACAACTCAAGATGACAAGTTATGCATGAAAAAGTATTCATTTTGGCTTTAAGGAATAAAGTAGTTTTGGGGTACCTAATCAGATACCTCCAAAGACAGGAAGAGGAGGCAGGTCAAAATGTGTAATCAATAATTCTTTAAGAGTAAATTCCATTTTTAATCTAACATCTAAGTCAAAAAATCATATGCTAGTACCTAACATCTACTCTAAAAGATGTTGGGCTAAATACATTTTTAAACCATTTTTTCTAATTTCCTTCAAAGCATTTAGATGGGAGGACCAGACAGGAGGGAAAATATATTTAATTACTCTTCTGATATTGGCGTTTTGCAGTCTCTCAGCTTTTTGATATCCCGTAATATTTTATTGTCACAGCAGGTTTACAAGTGTCACCTCAGATTTACATTTTATGGAATATTTTCAGCCTCTCCGTCTGAGTTGTTATGAAAGCTTTGCCATTAGCCTATTAATTTTAAGGTTAATTTGAGATCACATATTTCCGAGGGCCTGGCAAAATGCATATGTGTTACCAGGGCAACAAGCCCACAAATTGTTACATGTACACACAGCATCTTGGGACCATTGTTGGTGGGTAGGGAGTACAGAATTCAACCACTCAGCTTCCACAGCTCTGGGTTCATTTGAGTCTAATGTGATCTATAGAGTACTAGATAAATACTGAAAGGAAAATTAAATTAAATCTACAATTACAGTAGTTTAATTACATAGTTAAGTTTAAAAATATTAATCAGAGCCTTGCAGTAATGGTTGCATCGTGTCAGCATTTCCTAATTATAAATGCATGTACTTGTGTGCCTTGAGGTTACAGACCATCTTGAACCAATTTTTGTATCCCCAAATCCCTCCCCAGACCAGGCACTCAATAAGTATTCAATAAATACTTGCTCCAACACGTACACAAAGAAAACCTTCTAAGTAAGGCTGATTTCTAGCAGAATGTACAGGGAATGTGAAGTCAGAAAAAAGTATTAGGTACAATGTGGTAACTAACCACAGACCGTGAAGACAGATTACCCAGCTCACAATAACCCCCTGGGACTATTTTAGGGGAATGCCTACCAATCATCTGTTCCCTTCTTTTGGACAACACCATCTTCCCACCCTGAATTATATCATCTGCATGGGACCTAACCTCATTTCTGTGGCCTCACAGTACTTTGTTGAAACATAAATCTATAACAGAAATCAGAATCCAACCCAAAGAGTTTTCAAATTGGAAAAAAAGGGATGAGTTTTTTCTGACTTTGATCTCTTTATAGTGAAAGAGAATAAAATCAACAACTACAGAGAAACAAAGACAAAAGTTGAGAGAAAGTCAGTGGTATGGTTTCTGGTTCTGAACATCTTCAGTTGCATTCCTGCCCTTCCAATATTATGAACCAATGCATTCATCTCTTAGACCAATTAATTCAAATTGAGTTTCTATCAAATGTCCTTGAAGTAGCCCTAATTTATAAAACGAGCCTTCCCCCTTACTGAGAAGATGGAACACCTGATGTCTCCCCAGGGGAAAAAGGCCTCAGGTTTCAAGAAAGGGTGTGATGAGAGAGGGCATTGCATTTGGAAAAAATCACCTCTTGTTGCTTCATTTCATTATGTTTTCTTTCTAATAAATGCTCCAGTGGAAACCAGATATTGATGCTATAAACCATGCGCACACGCACACGCACACACACACACACTCACACCCTTTAAGAAAGCAAATGTATAATTTCTTCATCGAAAATGTCAGGCTGAGGCCTGGTCAAGCGGCCCAGTTGGTTGGATTGTCATCCTGTATACTGAAAGGTCGCAGGCTCAATCCGCGGTCAGGGCACATACCTAGGTTGTGGGTTTAATCCCTGGCTAGGTAGGCAACTAGTAAATGTTTCTCTCTCACATCAATGTTTCACTCTCTCTCTCCTCTCTCTCTCTCCCCTCTCTCTCTCTCTCTCCCTCTCCCTCTCCCCCTCCCCACCCAGTCTCCCCTTCCTCTCTCAAAAATCAATAAACATATCCTTGGGTGAGGATTATAAAAAAGATATGAGGCTGAGAAAGATATCCTGCTATCGTTTGTCACTTTCCTAGGAAAAATATGAGCCGACGGGGGCAGACCAGAATATCTGTAGGCTAAGTGGTCCCAATTATCTACCCTAAGCCTTAATGGCTATTCTCCAAAATAAGATACCAGGGCCTACTTGAGTGAGATCTTGGCTCTATTCTACCATCTTCAACAACTAATATTGCCCAGCGGAGCCTCCACAGTGCGGTCCCCGCTAACTCTCTCCAGCCTGGCTCTCCCTCACACCCCATCACTCTTTCGCTGAAGTTCATACAAGGCATCGGAAGAGTAGGTTTACAGTCGTGAGTACACAAAACCAGAGTTTCTTCTTGTGTTATTATTTGTTAATTATTGTGTTATTTTCCATTTGAACAAATGTAAAACTACTTTTGCCCCACCCAATATATTAACTTTCCATATATGTCAGGACCTCCATTTTGCCCTGCCTCTCCTCTGGTAACTGTGCTCTTTTATAGCTAGCTTTGATGATGTCAATTTTGCAACACCGATATATAGTACTAACCCTCAAGTTTAGGAAAAAAAAAAAGAAGTAGCATTTTCTTTCCTTATCCAGAAGGCTATCTGGAATATAACACTAAGTAACTAGCATTTAGTAACAGCCAAATACTACATATATACCCTGTAGTATTTCTCTCTTGACCTCGTAACGGTCTTGGAAGACACAGATTTAATACCCACAGATGAGGAGATGAGGACAAACACGTAAGTATAGTTCAGTGTCTGTTTTGTCCAAGTGGCAGTCTTCTTGGCACTATGCATATACATGATTACCCCATATCATGTTTGCAACCCACCAACAAACAAGATATGGGGACTCCATCTTATAAATAAGGAAACTGGGGCTTAGAGTAATTAAATACTTTTCCCAGAATCATACAACTATTAAGTAGTAGAGCCAGAATGGGGTGCAGGCCTCTCTCCCACAGGAGCCCTTGCCTTTCCACTGCTCCAAGCTCCGATCCCACAAACTTTATTTAATTCCACTGCTACATGTCCCCTTCAAACATAAGAACAGAGTGATGGAGGTCTATGTGCCACAAACTCTTGACTTTTAATCTTTCTTACGGGTCATAATAGTCTATTTTCATGGGGTAAGAGGCAGAGTTTATTTTTAAAATTAAGCTTCATATGGACTTTCAATCCTTTTTTTCTTTCTAGGAATTTATCCATTTCATCCAGGTTGTACAGTTGGTTGGCATATAATTGTTCATAATATTTTCTTCCAATCCTTTGTATTTCTTTGGTGTCTGTTGTTATTTTTCCTCTTTCATTTCTGACTTTTTTTATTTGGGGCTTTTTTTTTTTTTGGTTGAGTCTAGTTAAAGGTTTCCCAATCTTGTTTATCTTTTCAAAGAACCAGCTCTTGGATTAATTGATCTTTTGTATCATTTTTTTAGACTCTATTTCACTTATTTCTGCTGTGCTCCTTATTATTTCCTTCCTTCTACTCACTGGGCTTTGTTTATTGTTCTTTTTCAGGTTCCTTTAACTATAAAGTTAAATTGTTTCATTGAGTTTTTTCTTGTTTTTTGAGATAGGCCTGGAATGCTATGAATTTCCCTCTTAGGAACGTTTTCCCCATGTCCCACAGATATTAGATTGTTGTGTTCTCATTTTCATTTGTTTCAAGAAATCTTTTGATTTCTTCCCTGATCTCATTGTTGACCCATTCATTGTTTAATAATGTTGTTCAGCTTCTATGTCTTTGTGTGTTTTTCAGTGTTCTTCTTGTGATTGATTTCTAGTTTTATAGCATTGAGGTGAGAGAAGATTCTTGATATGATTTCAATCTTCTTAAATTTATTGAGACTTGTTTTGTGTCCTAACATATGGTCTATCCTAGAAAATGTTCCATGTGCACTTGAAAAGTATGTATATTCTGCTGCTTTGGAGTGAGAAGTTCTGAAGATATCAATTAAATCCATCTGATCTAGTGTGTCATTAAGGCCACTGTTTCCTTGTTGATTTTCTGTCTGGAAAACCTAGCCACTGAAGTCAATGGGGTGTTAAAATCCCTGACTCTGACTGTAATTTTGTTGATCTCGCCTTTATATCCATCAAGATTTGCTGCACATATTTAGGTGCTCCTACGTTGGGTGCATAAATGTTTACTAGGGTTATATCCTCTTATTGGATTGTTTCCTTTATCATTATGTAGCGTCCTTCTTTGTCTCTTACTATAACCTTGCTTTTAAAGTCTATTTTGTTGGATATAAGTATTGCTACCCAAGTTTTTTTTTCCTTTCCAGTTGCATTAAATATCTTTTTCCATCACTTTAATTTTAATCTGTGTGTATCTTTTGATCTCAGATGGGTCTTTTGGAGGCAGCATACATACAGGTCTTGTTTTCTTACCAGTTCAGTAACCCTATGCCTTTTGGTTGGAACATTTAAGCAATTTACACTTAAGGTGATTATTGAAAGATGCATATTTAGTGCCATTTTATTGTTAGACTGTTTTCATCTGTTTGTTGTTTTTGTTTTTTGTTTTTTTTAATTTCTTCTCTTCTTCTTCAAGTAAGCCCTTTAGCATTTGTTGCAGCACTGGTTTGGTGTTAACAAACTCCTTTCATTTCTTCTCGTCTGGGAAGCTCCTTATTTCTCCTCAGTTTTAAATGATAGCCTTGCTGGGTAAAGCAGCCTTGGTTGTAGGTCCTTGCTTTCATCACCTTAAATATTTCACGCCACTCCCTTCTAGCCTGAAATATTTCTGTTAAGAAATCAGATGACAGTCTAATTGGTGCTCCCTTGTATGTAACTACCTGTTTTTCTCTCTGGCTTTTAGGATTCTCTCCTTGTCTTTAAGTTTTACCATTTTAATTATGATGTGTCTCCGCATAGGCCTCTTTGGGTCCAACATGTTTGGGACCCTCTGGGATTCCTGGACTTTTGTGTCTTTTTTCTTCACCAGATTAGGGAAGTTTTCAGTTGTTATTTCTTCAAATGGGTTCTTGATCCCTTGCTTGCTCTCCTCTCCTGCTGGTGTTCCCATGATGCGCATGTTGTTATGCCTCACGTTGTCCCACAGGTTTCTTAAGCTCTCCTCATTTCACAAGGCTCCTAGTTATAAGGTTTCTCTCCAGCTAGTGTTCAGTTGATTATTCAGGATGATTTTTCTTTAATTTACTTGTAATTCTAATTTGGTCCTGGGAGGAGGGTTTTGCAGCTTCTACCTACTCCTCTGCCATTTGGGTCCCTCATAATATAGTCCACATATTCTAGAATATCAAGACAGGATTATGATAAAACTAGAGGAGAAATGCAATGAACTAAAAACACTGGATATGGGTGCAAAGACCAGTGAGATTTTATACTGTCTTGTTTTTAAAGAAGGAGTGCATCAAGTTTTATTTCTTCAAGAGTTGTTGCATTAAGTTAGGTTGTAGCATTTATTTGTTGCTATTGTTGATCTTGGTTGGAAGTTGCACAGCCAAGGATAAACTTTAGAGGACATTTTTTATGCTTTGGAATCATTAGTACATTTTAAAGCTCTTATGTTTTGAGAATTTGCTATATGCTAAGTCCATGCCAGTAACTCATTTTCCTAGTTTTTCCTACAAACAGCGTACAGAAGAATTTGTCTATGGACACTCCAGGGTCCCTATTGCAAATCTTCACTTCAAATGCAATAGGAAGAAACAAGCATCTCATAGAATCTGTTCCAGTAAGATGAGAGCGGCCACATCCCACTGTCAGAAGAAGCATTGACAGAGACTCACTGACAGCCTTTTCAGTGTCTGTGGCAGCCTTGGGGTCTCTAAGAGAGCAGCCCTATTATGACATGGGTGCTGCTCCCAGCTGTGTAGCATCCAAGGCATTCTGAGAGTTACCTAGTATCTTCGATGAATTACTTTTCTGCTGAAATTATCTGTGTCCTTACATGGCATCCTCAAGAATACAGAGCCTAAGGTAAAAGCTGATGTACTACTACTAACTTATTATTTGTGCCCTTATGAAGTTAACACAATTGCAAATTTTTGGATCCTTAAAAAGGGAGAGACTTAAAAAATGTCAACTTTTCTCAACTCATATATTGAAGTTGTACACACGTGACCCACACAGCAGCTCCTCAGCCTGTAGGTGTGGTGCAGTAACCCCCAGGACTGACATCCCCTTAGCAAGGATCCATGTTTCAGTAACTTGCAGAGCCCTGAACTGGGTGTTGTCCACTGCTTTCTCGTATTCCCACTGTTACTGGCCCCGCTTGAGATAAGAATTCTTCCTACTCTTCTTTATGCCCACACCAACCATATAGATATATTTTATAAAGTGTTGATGAAGATATTATTATATTGGAATTTTTAAATATTTGTAAACTTTACCTTGAAAAGATTTTACTTCACAGCAGTGTCAGACCATATACTGAGTAAGTAACCGATACTGTAGCTCATGATCCTTACTACACAGGGGACACAAATAAAATTCTGAACAATAGAACAAATTTCTTTCAGTTTGGAGTACTGTATTTTTCTCCACATGGGAGACAGGTTCATATGGCGTTTTACAAGCCAAGAAATTTTGAGTGGAATGGGTATAATAAAATTTCATTTAAAATCAAATTTATACATGGAAACCCTTGGACTTTCTGTGGATTAACATTGGTGTAATATCAGGCAAGAGAGTTCACTGGGCTATAATTTTAAGACTGTTCAATGCCTTTGGCAGATACCAAATAATAACCTATTTAAAAGCAATTGTACTTACTTGAATCAAGGGATGAACTCAAAAATAACATAACTGCAACCTCTGGAAAAAGACTTTTAAAATGCTATCTTTACTATGACATAGAACTCAAAAAGGAAATAAAAATCCAATTCTATAAAACATAACCTAAATCAACATAAAAGTCTTCTAGGCAGAAAAGTTACAAAGGACAGAGAGAAAGAGAGAGAGAGAGAAGAGTGGAAACAAGAAAGGAGAGAAAAGGGGAAGAAGAACAAAGAGAGGGAGGGAGGGACAGAGGAAGAGAGACAAGGAGAGAGAAAGGGCGAGAGGGAGAGGGAAATCCTGAAGTGATATGACCTGAGCAGCTCCTCAAGTACGATAAAGAACAGTTGCTCAGTGAACAAGTATTTATTGAGGTACCTCAGAATGAATATAGAGAACTATATAAACTATTTGTATTGTATGTTAAATAAAAGATACAGGCTCTGACATTAAGAATTTTACTACCCAATTAAAAGGGTAAATACAATGGTACATACTTCAACAAAAGCACATGCGTGTGGGTGTGTCTGTCTGTCTCAAAAGGAAAGCTTCCCACCCCCTGTTCTTCAGAAATCCACCCCTGAGAAGGGAATGACCAGTGAGGATAATGTTCTTGGAGCCCTCATGAGTTGTTCACCTTGAAGTTGGTCCTCGAGGTCATGCACTCCCCTGTGAGGACAGCTATGCCCTGAACTACCGCCCATTTTCTCGCTGCCTGAACACAGCATTCTTGGGAGCTGCTACTCCATCGGCCTGGGCACTCATCCTAGCTGAATGGGAGGCAGGTCACCCTTCCAGTTGAGCCCATTCACTTATTCTCCACAGATTTACTACACTCAATTGTATAAAGGGTCAGAATTTACTGGAGTTTGGTTAATTAAAAGAAATTCAGATGTAGATGTTGAAATACATTAAATTGAATACTAAACGTGACTATTCCCATGATGTAAGGAAAAGTTAATTAAGCAAAATGTCCCACACTCATCAAGTGCTCAATTCTTCATCTTGCTCCTTTGTTGTATGGTCTGTGCTATTCTCTCTTAGAGAGTGTTTTAACCTTTTTGTTATAAAATAAAATGCAGAATGCAGATCCAGAAAGCTACATGAAACAGTACTCTTAAAATCACCATCCAAGTCAAAAAATAAAACTTTGCCAGTGATCTCAGGAGCCCCTTCATGTGCTCTGTACCTAACTCAAACCCCTTTTCCCCATCCAAAAAAGATAACCACTATCCTGATTTTTACAGCACTGATTACCTCACAGCTTTTCATAGTTTTGTCACCCAAATGTATACCCCAAGATGCTATGATTTATTCTTATGCATCAAAATGTATTATCATTAGTCTCTTTAGCCTACATGTCCTCCCCACCCCCACATTTTCCTTTACAATTGCTCTGTGAAGAACTCAGGGTACTTGGCCAATCTAGTTTGCAATCTGGAGTTTGCTGATTGCATATTCATGGTGAAGTTCAAAATTTTCCTCTGTTCTCCAATTTCTAGAAATGTGCAGCTGGATCCAGAGACCTGATGAGATTCAAGTTCAATACCTTTGGCAAGTCTATAGGTGTTTTGTTTTTTTTTTTCAGGTGAAACATAATGTCTAGTTGTCTCTTTTTATTATGACACAATCAGCTATCGCGGCTCACATCTCATGTTGGAAGCTGCCATTTCTCCAAAGTCATTTCTCCTTGATGTTTTCTAGTGGGAAATGCTGTTTCAAGAACACATCTTTGTGTTACATATATACAGTGGAATATTACAAAGGAACATATACAATGAAAATCTTACTCTTTGTGACAACATAGAGGGCATTATGCTAAATGAAATAAGTCAGACAGAGGAAGACAAATACCATATAGTTTCATTTATATGTAGAATCTAAAAAACAAACTAACACACAAAACAGAAACAGACTCATAGATACGGAGAACAAATTGATCGTTGCCAGATGAGTGGTGGGGCTGGGAGGCTGGGGGGAAAAAGCGAAGGGACTAAGAAGTGCAAATTTGCAGTTACAAAGTGGCGACAAGGACATAGAGAGCCGCATGGGGAATACCGTCAATAACATCATAAAAACTGCGTGTGGTGTCAGGTGGGTCCTCAACTTCTCAGGGAGATGACTCATAAGTTAGAAAGATGTCTAACCACGGTACTGTACCCTGAAACTAATATAATACTGAATAGCAACTGTAATTTTAAAATAAAAAATAAAGACCACATCTTCAGCATTAGGATATGCACTACTGCTAAGCAGGTCAGTGTTTCTAGACCCTATCAGGTCTCAGTCCTGCCCTCTCTCCATATTTTTGAGTTCACACTGACACTTTCAATCCAGAACTACAGAGTTTTGTCTTATTTTTTATTCATCTAATTTTTTCTATATTAGATCTGTTTACCTTCTCCTCCACACGGAGTATCCTGATTCTCAAGGACACAGGGCATAATAGAATTAGAATATACTGTAATACTCATATACTCTACCCCAAACTGCATACACAACAGTCTCAAGATACGAGAACCAACACCAACACCACAAACAATTGCAAATATTATTAAAATTTTTTCTCTCACTCATCTTTATAGGTATATTATATCTATAGTGTGAGTACATACAGACAGTGCATATTACACTCTTCCCCTTTAACCTTTATCTAGTATTAGTTCTATAGTAAACCAATATTTAACCTTCAACACCTGCCCTTATGTCAGTGTCTGTCCATTTTGACTTCTGAAGTAGAAATCTTCAGTAGATTTCTCAAGAATTCATGTGAAATAAAAGAACTCGTAGTTCTTGCAGGTTAATAATTTGTATCTTTTATACTTAAAAGTCTGTTGTTCTAAGTATAAACTCCTTAGATCAGTTGTTTTTTCCCTTTGGATATCTTAAATATGTTATTCTACTTTCGCTGGCATAAGCTATTACTGATGAGAATGTGATACTAATCTAATTGTGTCCTTTATTAGCCATTTACTAGTTTTGCCTCAAAGCACAAAGATTTTGTTTTATTTAAGGTCCAGTAATTTCACTAGGATATATTTTGATATTGGTCATTTGGACTAAATATTCTCAGGTATATGGGCCACTCTTTTAATATGAAGTCTCAAAAAATTTTTTTTCCATTTCAAGACAGTTTTCTAGAATTACAGTTCTTAATCATTATTCTGTTCCTTTGTTTTGATTTTCTTTTTCAGGGACTCCTAATGACCTGTATGTCAGATCTTCCTACCCCATTTTCAGTACCTGTCATTTTATCTCTTTTTTCATTTTCTTATTATCCTTTTAATATATTATTGTATTTGATTTACTAGTATTTTTATTTCTTTTAGATTTTTAAATTACTTCTCCTTTATATCCCCTTTTCTTAAGGTGCTATCCATTGTGTTTATTTGCCTTTGCGTTCCTCCTAAATTTAGTCTTTATTTCTGAAAACAAAACAAAAAGTGTTTCATTTCTAATTCTTACATATTTTCTGTCACCACATCACCTCATTTCTGTGTTTTCCAAATTTTGATTCTTTGATTCTTTCATGTCATTTCTTTTTTTAATGTCATGTTTTGATATATGTGGATACTGTTTTACTGGATCCTGTGGGCATATCATTCTGATGTGCTTTTGTTTTTATAGAAATGTTATTCTGCTCCTTATTCTTTATTCTTACAATAACTTCGTATAAAACTTGACCTTGATACTTTCTGGTAACTCACTTTATGTGAAATTAGTTTTCCTGAACCTTTACAAAGAATAAAGTTTCAGGGCAGCTTCTCTAACTTCCCAGAGGACCCTCCTCTGATGTCCTTGGCAGTGCTCAGTGCTCAGAAAGATGGCGACTTGCTTCATTAGCCTCCTAGTCCTATTCTTCTCCTCCACTCTTTCCTAGGCCTTCTGTTTTCTTCTCTCAGCTGTCTCTATCTTGACTGACTTACTCTGATTCTATTCCAAGAAGTTTCTCCTCGGGCGAAGCCCTGTTCTGGAGGAAAATCCTTGAAGGTCAGTTTTAAGAGTGAATCTAGCGGCTAGACTGTTCCAAATCCTTCAGTCCTCACCCAGGCCCCTGCACTCACCCCATGCTGGACTGGAAAAAACTGCTATCAGTTTTAGCTGCTGTTCCCAAGTTGGCCTGTGTACTTTATAGTCAGTCCTGGGAGTTTTTGTTTCTCCTTTCAGACTCTCTATTACTTCCTTCTGCACTCTTCCACATTGATGTTGATGCAGTGTAGGTCTTGGGTCAAGTGATTTTTCCTCACTGACTGTCTTTTGTGTTTGTAGGGATAGCTGATCATCTAATTTTGTGGTAAACATTTTCAATAGGCTTTTTGTTTTTCTCTCAAAGTCCTCTATTTTTATGTGGGAATTTAGAGTTATTCACAACAATACCTTTAGTTGCCACCATGTTCCCAGGATCACGTTAACTATTTTAACTTAGTTTTTGCCATATGCAGCCAAGAGGGTATTGACTGATATTGTACATTCCCCAATCATTTAGCTCATTAAACACTAACAAGTATACTAACATTAAATCATTAAATTAAAAGAAAGTAGCATAAAAATAATTTTCAATGAGTATAGTTAAGTAGCATCCCAGTTGATTGATTCTAAATAATTGGCCAAAAATGAGTGACATAAGCTTTTTTGCGAGCTAAATTCTTCCTATGGTCTTTAGTCTTTTAGTAGGTTTTCCTGTTAAAAGAAAATACCTAGCAGCAGATTTGCAAGTTTCTTTAGCATTAAGATCCATGCCCTAGTTTTATTAATCAATAGATATAGGAACACAAATTCAAACCATGTTAAAGTATTTCCCTTATACAACTCTTTACAGCAGTTTTTTCATCTACTGATTAAACAAAAGGAAATAAACTGAAACTTCACTCTAATGTTATCCCCAGAGTCAACGCTGCAGGTGAAACAACTTTAAAAGTATCTAGTAACTAAACCTCCTCAAATCGGATTCAAAATCATATTAAGCTATGGTATATGATGAGTTTTTAGTATAAAATATGGACTGATTTTGAAAATTATTAATAATATTAATGGGGAAATGCACATCCCACTGCTTATATTTTGTTAAATTATAATTTAAAGTTATTTGAAATAAGAAACTCAGCTATCCTAAGGTCCAGTCCTGCTGCCTGGTCCGTCTCTTTTCAATGGGCAAAATGGCTACTGTGGTTATTCGTAAGGAAAGGTTATAAGCTTCTATCATCTTAAAATCAGGATTATTTGAATAATACTGTTGGGTAAGATTGAGAACAGTTGACTCATAAACTTTGCTTTTATTAGTGAAAATTTTTCATGCTTTGAGTCATTTAATTGAATGACCATGAAATTATTTGTTCACCAAGTACAGGAATGGACTATACAACACTTTCTCATACGCTTTCGTTAAAGGGAGTTACATAACAGTGATATAGGGAATGACAACTTAGTGCTCAGTCTCCGTAACAACAGAACACTCCAAAGATCTCTCAAACTGCACACGTCCTATCACATTATCTCTTGCACCTTCCCACTGGTATTTGCAGTGGTGAGATACTATATGGCTTCTTCTCAACTTTGCCCTTTCACTCAGGGCAAATGCTCACCTTTTCTAAGATCTTTGCTGAAACTACTGCAATGAATCGCTACCTACTGGGTCATACAATCAAGATGTCTTGTGAAAAAGACATGTTCACAGCTCCTCATTCAAGTTTCATATTCTGTGTGCCATATACTAGGCAATCTTTATTTTTAGGCCTGCCCATTAAATTAAAAGTGAAGGGATAATGATGGAGAGATGGAATTGAAACAATAAGAGTTTTATAAAACGAGTGGCCTTTTCTAATATTTGGTTAAATAAAAAATATAAATCCTAACTCTTTTAAGAAAAGAACAGAAGGAAATGGGTTTTATAGCAAGAAAATGATGTGTTTTCACACCTGAGTTATTTTCTCTCATTTTACTGTATTGACTGACATCAAAGATCTGATGGAAAACTTTAAAAAATAGTCTTCTGATGTTATTAAATGAAAATTAATTTCTACCTATGCATTTAGAACTGTGCCAAGCACATAGTAATGGCTCCGTTCTCTATACTATTACCACTGGCAAACCTACCTGCGTGTACTCCTTACCTTTCCCACCTCCCATCTCAAGAAAAGAAGCATTTCAATCGACTTCGCATTTCACCTACTGTCACCAGCTCAGGCTCTTGTGTCTTCACTCTTTTCTCTGCTGGCTGTTTCCTCCCTGATATGAACATAATTGGTGCTCTTCCCTGTTCTGCGTCTTACTCCCCTTCTCCCTGCAGCCCTACTTCCCACCTTCCTTCCGAGGTCAAGCGGCCGTGATTTCTCACCGTCTATTCACCCACGGCCCGCCAAAATTAACGGCTCGGCAGAGAAAGAGGAGCCAGCAGAGCAGGGATGCAATTCTGACGTTGGATCCCTCCCACGCCAGATGGCAACAAGGACTCCATCTCTGGGTTAAGTGAGCACTGGAGGCCCCTGGCAGGCTGCAGCATGGCAATTACCAAGGATTTCACCTGCGGTGACTTGGAATGAATTACGTGCTGAAAGGACACAGCAGCCTCTGCGGTATCTTTGGTTTGGGGAGAAATGAAGGAAATAGTGATTGTAAGGACTGCGGGATTTATTTGGTTGTCGTTGAGTGGTATCGATGCATTAAAGAGAGAAAATGACAGGTTCAGTTCAGCCAATTAGCCACTTCAGGCCAATGTGAAAATCAGAAGGTTCCCTCCCTTTAGGGAAATCCTCCTCTTCTACAGTCACAGGACAGGCCATGCTGCAAACCAGGCCTAGCACTTAGTTGTAAGAATAAAGAACTTCGACTGAACCTGAATGCAAGCCCCAGTAAATCTTCTATACAATCAGGGAAGGTGTGGGACCCTTCCAAGGGCTCTAAGGGGAGGGATATCCATCTGGGCACACTTAAGAACACTGAACCCTCTGGACCTGCAGGAGAAGCCCATTCGGTCTTGTTAAAGGATGGCAGACCCCACTACACTGCCTGAAGGCCATGCAGAGGCCTCAGCTGAGGCGGGTGCTTCCTCAGACAATACATGCCCACCTCGGGATCTCGTCAGTTTCTCCCCTCATCTGAACGGCTACCGTAACAATATGACTGCATCCGTAAGGTACAGTATAAGTGAGGAGAGAAAACATTAAACACTACGGTACTCATTATGCAAATATTTTAAAATCACAAAACAACTTAACATTTCCAATATATTCTCTGTAGAGGTTGGGACAAAAGGAGGTTTACAGTTGTAAGGATATGAAACTGAATTTATTCTTATATGATTACTTATTAATTATTGTATTATTTTCCATACAAACAACTGGAAACCTAGTTTTCCCCACCCGTATATATGTAAATGTATCAATAAGATCTGATTGAACCCTGGGGAGTGGAGAGGAGGACACAATTTTGGAAAAGAGAGCCAAGAGAACTTTACCCTTCCATGTATAGTTTTACTTTTCTTTAAAGGATGATAGACTCATGTAATATAACTTAATTAATTTTTTAAAGAAACAGATAAAATAAATATTTTGGAGATTCGTCCTACACACACAACTTTCTGAGGAGACATACCACCCCCACAGCCCCTGTTGCAACAACCGATTCACTATTCAACACATATTTAGTAAGCACCTGCTGTATACAATCAGGGCAGTGGGGGTACTGTCGTGAACTGCTCCATGCTCTTCTCCACCTACTTGCTCTTTCTGCTAACTCATTATTTCTGCTCCTCTTACACCTGTAACTGTGACTGGCACGCAGTTCAGGCTCACGGTGGAACCAACGCCAGCACCGGCACTTTGAATTATGCATAGTAATGATGCTGAAGAAAAGTACAAGCCCAATGTCCTCTGTCCTGACTCAAGAGGAAAAAAGATGCTCTGGGTGATCGTAGCGGAGTAGTTATTCACATGTAAAATCCAAGCCCTGAGAGTCTCTTTATTACCTTTTCAATTCTATTCTCTACCCATTAAAGTGAGCCCTGAAGGAACTTTGATTTTGCAATATTTTATCAGTTACAATGTGAACCTGAATGTCAGGACTATTATTTTGTTTTTAAGTGTAGTATAATTTTAATTTCTCAGAAATGTAATCTGGGTTTTCTTGCAGTCTGATAAAGTGAAATGCTTGTCTGTTTTCTATGATAGGACTGATGTGGGCATCCCCTGCCTGTTCAGGTGTACACAGCACCTGTCCCACAGCAACTTTGCCCACACTGAAGAATAAAAATATTGAATACTTATCCCTCGAGTCAGTGATTGGCAGCTTGTCTGCCTCAAGGACACTATGTCTGTTTAACTCAATCAGCTCAGTACCACGCCAGTGCCCTGCACAGACACACACTTTGCAAATGCCTTTTGAATTGACTGAGACAGCCAGAAAATGCAATGTCTTCTGTCCCCACTTCGCCTGCTGCCTAAAGCAGGGGAGCTCAGTAAGAATATGTTGGGGGAGGGGAAGATTAGGGCAGGATTTAGATGCAGAGCCTAGCATTTAAAATAATAATGAAATTTTCTGAGAAGAGTCTTACTAAAATCCACATGTATTCAGATAATCCCACTGGGAAATATTACAGGTGATAAGTTGAACACAATCACATTTTCCCCAGCTTCCCAGGAAGACTTCATCTGTCTCCATGTGGTAGCCAGGAATCAAAAAAAGGATGGAGAATTGATAACTGCACATTTTTAAGGATTTAATGAAACGTTTATAGACTATTTCAGGCTTGTAATAAAAGTTATTACCCTTCGGTTGGCAAGTGTGACCTCCAGGGGACAATATCATTCTATTGCATCCCAAAATTCTATAAAGCTATTCGTTATCTCCTACAGAAAACCATCCTCTATTGACCAGAGATAGGATGGATAGTCTAAATCTGCAATGATTCCATAAATTTCAACTGGAAATTTCTATGGAAGCCTGTTACCTAAATCAGAATTTTAAAGTTATTACCGTACTGTCAAAATTATAGCTAAGTGTTGCCGAATTCCATGGCATATTAAAAGCAGTTTCACTTGCACCTTGCAGAACATGTGATTACGAACTGCAGAAGGGAGCTGCTCAAAAGTGGTCTGTCTCCCGCCACAGTTAATGTTCTCCTCTCATGCCTTCCTTTTAGAAGGTCTCTAAGGCTGATAAAATGCAAGTCTAAATTAAAACATTAACAAATGTTGCTTTCTAAAATAAAATGAACTGTTTCGTATATTGTTTCCAAATACATGAAAAGTTTTGAAACATATAGTTAAGTTTGCACATAAATAGATACACAGATAAAGTCTTTTAATGACTTTTTGTGTGAAATGGAGAGTATAAATAAAGTAAATTGCTCCATCTGCTGTCTGTATTTGGAAACAGACCCTAATTCTGAGCTCCAAGGAAAGTGGGTAAGAATTGAGTTACCTCCAATCAGAAATGGACATGAACTGAGAGGAGGGGTGGGGTGGAGGAAGGGGGATGCAGGGCGAAGGGGGATGAAAGGGAGAAAAAATGGGACAATGGTAATAGCATAATCAATAAAATATACTAAAATAAAGAAAAAGCTACAAGGCTCCCTGGACACAGTAAAAATGCCAGCACACCCCCATTCAGTTGAAGGTCCGTTAGAAGGCACCTGATGTCATAGAACTAATGGAGTTTTGTTGCATTTTGTTTTACCAAGAGTTTCTCTGCCCTGCTACTGACATATTAAGAGGAAACAGAACTGTTTAAAACTGATCAGGGACCAGGAGAAAGAAACTCGTGCTTCACTGAAGAAAAATATCTAAACATCAAAAAACTTATATATTATGGAAAAAACATTGCAAAATATAAAATAAATTTTTAAAAGGAAAGGAAACTTTAGACCTTATGTACAGAACAAATGTCAGGTCCAGCAAACATAATGCTAGTCCTAGATTAATTATTGATTTTATTCAAAAAAACACATAAAAGATAATAAAATATAAAATACAAATTAATGTTTTTTAGACCCTGGGAAAAAGAATTTTCATCAAAGTACAAAAATTGAAAGCATTCCTTTTTTTTAAATTTTGTAATTCTGTAGAATAGCTCAGAATGTCACTTCTGTTTTAAATAACAGAATTGATAACTGAGCAAGGAAATGTAATTTGGATGATAAAATTCTTGCTTTAATAAAAATTCCTTAAACAGTGAGAAAGAGACAGAGAAAACAGCAAAACCCCTGTTAGTGCCCACTCTAGGCCCACAGGAAATGCTGACCTTTGACACTGGAAGTCTTTCACACAAACTCTCTGGGCTCACAGCATGCTTGGCTCATGCTCTAGTAAAAGAAGTTTGAAAGTCAGTAAATTTATAAATCCTTTAGGTTACCTAGTGTTGAGTAACACGTAATAAAATTAAACACATTTTAATATCAAAGAGTCTCCCAATATGGAGTTGGGCACTATTTAGTTCTCTACGTGTAAGCTGGGCTTCATCATTATTTTTCCCAAAGCTTTAATGTAGCAGTAGACAGAGAGACAGAGAGGGACACAGAAAGAGAGAGAGAGAGAGAGACCAAGAGACAGGGAAGGAAGAAGGGGGTGCGGGGGAGGTGGAAGGAGAGGGCAAGGGGAGGGGAAGTAGGAAGAGAAGAAGAAAGAAGAGAAAAAGGTCATACTTAAGCTTTCATCAATATGCCTCACTTTATCATTTATTATGTAAAACTTGTCCCATAACCACCTTGCTGACTAGTCCTCTTTCTGATACTTTCCTCTCTCATTGTCAGATCAGGCTAGTGGTAATAGCATAATCAATAAAATATGCTTTCTTAAGATGTTTGAAAACTATCCAGTATTAATATTCTCTCTCTACTAATTCTTTTCCTTGTTCAACAGCTGTTCTATTTGAAACACTTTATCTTTGTTCCCTTTCCTACATTAAATAACATTTTCAAAATTTCAATTACAAGTTCACGTGAATGATTCAAACTTGGGTTTTGTTGTTTACAAGGCCACTGGAACTCATCAACTGTCCTGAAGTCAGTATAAGAAGCACATTATTCTTTACCCAGTGCACTGTGAGGCTTTGGTTTAGTGTAGAATTATGGTATATCTCTAAAATCTTTTTCTTTCCTAGTATATTTTTCATGTTGTGAAACTGAATCATTTTTCTATTCTATTAAGAAGTAGTAATTTGTATCTTGTTGCAAAGAAGAAAATCAACTTATCTTTTGAAAGAGTTCAAGTTTGTATTGAAGGTAAACTATTACATGCAGTTTTCCAACTGGATGTAACAATGGAGGGCAAATGATCAATGATTCTTTTCAAGGTGATTTACTCTTTCCCAAAAAGCAAGTTATATTTAGTGATTACTTTGGGAGGAAGGTCATTTTTTCCCTTAATATTTCCCTCAACCCTGATATTTTCTTTTTTTATATATAATCTTTCCTGATATTTTTGTGTTTATTATTTGAAATCTCCCCATTATTTCAACAGCTTTTTGAACACAAAATTCAACCCAACAATTTAGTAAGTGTTACTAAATATCTGCCTCCCAAGAGCAAACTCTAACAGAGGAAAAATGCAAAAATAGCTATTACAACACAGTGAGCTAAGACAAAGAGTGGAAACATCCTGAGTGCACTGGCCGTTACTGCAGCCTTTCATACCTGGGAGAGACATGAAAAAACAGGTAACTTGAGCTAAGCTGACTCTTGAAGGATGGACAGAAATTCACCCCCTGGCAAAGGAGAAATGAGGATGCGTTTCAGACAAAGAGAAAGCCTGTGAGAAGCTCAAGATGTGAAAGAATAAGAGAAGTTTCCTCTTTAGGGTTCCCAGTAACTGTGACATTTGGGTGAAAAGTTCTACATGCAAAACTGGTTTTCTAATAATGTTAAATGTAAAACAAACCTCCTGATAAGCTAAGTAAAGTTTAAACCTTTATAAATGAAATACCTTTTAGTAAGCATTTCTTCAAATACAAAATCTTTATGACAAAAAATTATATATGTGTATATATTGTCAACTGCATCTTATAAATGTGTGCAGTTTTCTATACATGGGCAGTCTATAGGGTCCATGAAATAATAATTAGGTAGCATGCAGTAAACTTCAGTGTGATAAAAACAGCATCAAAAAAAGCAATATAGGCAAATTCTTGTGGAGTTAGTTGGGGAAAAAAAAACTAGCTTTGGTTTTTACCCAAAGTAATCTGCAGTCAGGTTGGACAGCAGGGGCCATTACCCTGTTGATGACTTTATTTTCTAAAAGAAAATAGGTAATTAGGTACTCCTTTTGCTTTTATTAGGATAGACACAATTGGGAATTTCTGCATTTATTTTCATAGGAAATTTCACCTTGTGGCACCCTGTGCTATTGCAATTGAGATTTAATGATAAGGAAATGAATTAGAAACATGGGTTAAATACTTCTGAAAATAAATGTGTGTACTTTATTGCTACTGAGTGATTGGAAGGGTGACAACTTAGAGCACGAGGGCCCCCATGCTTACACTGCATGACATACAGGGTTGGGCAAAAGGAGGTTTCCAGTTGTGAGTTTGCAAGACATGGGGTTTATTCTTGGATTATCATTTATTAGTTATTGTATTACTTTGCATACGAACAACTATAAACCTACTTTTTTTTTTTTGCCCTACCCTATGTACTGGCAGCATTCCATGATCATGAAATGATTCCAAACATTGCATTTCCTTTCCATCAATTTTCTCTATGAATGTAGGAGTGGAGGGAAGTATTTGTACTTGAAAAATATATGCATTTTGCTTTTTATTTGGAAAATTTCAAGTATATATAGGAAAAAGGGGGATTATTATCCACATGGCCAAGTTTGTTCCACTTGTAACCCTACTCATCACCCTCCTACTCCAGATCATTTGTGAAGCAAATCACATATACATCAGATCATTTTCTCTATAAACATTTTAGTATGTACATCTAAAAAAGCTGATTTAAAATAAACCACACTATTATCAAAAGATATATAAAGTATTGTAGATTAAATTTTATATGACTTCTATATTTAATGTTTTATATAATCAATAAATAATATCCAGAAACATATCTTTTCCTTTTTTCATCAATTAAAAGGAAATCATTGGCTAAACATACCATCAATGGCAAAGTATTTGCAGGGGGGTGTGTGTGTGTGTGTATGGAGAGAGAGGGAATATATACATAGGGAGAGAAAGAGCACAGCACAGTAATATGTGTGCATGTGTATTCATTACCTCTTTACTTAAAATATATCCTGAACAACAAAGAGTAACATGTATTTCTTTCCCGTGGGCCTTAGGACAGGCTGGCAGTCATGTGGCTTACTCATAGTGCAGAAACCAGAACAGAGTGTCAGGAGAACTGGGAGGATCTCAGGTGAAACTTGCTTCATGATGCCTCTGGACATTAGAGGCTAAGAACCCCAACCCCAGGAAAAATTCACTCTAAGCTTGGTGCAAAATGTGTAAAGCTGCTGTCTTGAAGGAACCAAATGGGATTGAACTGAAGAGCAAAGGACTGATCCCTAAAAGTGTTGAATTCATTTGAGTGCCATAGACAAAATTTATACCTGCTGCATGTGCTGACATGTATTTGATTAAAGTTAGAATGGCTGTCTATGGCAGAAGGAAACCCCTCATCCCTCTTCTGCACCCTACCAGCTTGGACAGCACACTCAAAAGGGTTGAGAAACACTGGCCTAAGATATAAATTCTCCCTCCCAGAAGAGTTATAACTATGCATGGATGATAAATTTATATACCAGATCATATTTATAACAAATGCATGTACTTTGACAATTTTAACTCAATACTAAGTTGACTACTTTGAAAAGTGTAGCATTCTCACCTTGTAAATTAATATTCTGGAGCATAAAAATAGGCTGAGTGTTAAAATAATAGTCCTCTCAGTCCTGCATTATAGATGCCAGGGAGCTATGATAGAAACCATATCAATCTACAAATTGATTTTTATAGAAATACAGTTTTGTACCCCTAGATCATTCAGTAGGTCTATAGATGAAACCATTGTAATTGTTTGTTAAATGATCCTATAGATTCCAAACCTTGGCAATGAGGAAATAAAGACTGTGACATCATTAAAAATAGCCACTTATAAGAAGTAGTTTTTAAACAACTGCTAGAGACAAATAGGAGCCATAAGTTGCAGAAGTGAGTTAAATGAATCTTGGTGTGATGGGAGTCAGTGATTTGCCAGAAGGAGGCTAGCAAGAAGAGAGGGAATAGAGCTCTGTGTGCTACTGCTCTCCCAACCAGATGTCTGTCTCACTGGAAAGCAGGTATCACGGTGTCTTATAGCAAGATTACTATGTGGCTCTACCTCCACCTTTCTTTACTATCAGCTATGAAGATAATGAAAGTACTGGAAATATAATTTTGACAATTCAGCCAAAAAGACGGTTTGTGGAATAAATGTTAGATGAAGAACTGAGAGATCCGAGATCAGGTCTGACATTGATTCTTCCCCTATCACAGTAAATTTTTCCTGGTGGAAGAATTTCAGGCAGCTGTCGGGACTATACGGAAACCTCTCTTTGGCCTGCCCTCCCTGCACCACTGACTCACCTGCTGGGCTTTTCCATCTGCTTTTTCTATCCGCAGAGCTATACTAGATTAGCCAGTTTTACATGTATCTGAATCTCCTCCTTGCAAAGAAACAGGTGAGCCCATTAAGGGTGCCATCTGTTTGGGCCTTCATTTACTCATTCATCAGTATTTACTCAATTGAGCATCTACTATGTGCCAGGAACTCTGTTTGGTGCTAGGAAGGCAGAAATAACCAAGGTAGACACAGTCTCTGCTTTAATGTGGATTAAAGTTTAACAAGGAAGGCAATTTAATTGTGATGTCTCCTGCAAAATATAAACCATAAAATATAACAGGGGAGCTTATTATCATTACAGGTGCTATGAAGAAAATAATATAAAGAAAAGTACAGACCAGTGCTTTTGAAACTAAAGTTGCAACTCATTAGTGGAGGATGAAATCAATTTAGAGAGACAAGAACAGCATGCTTTTATTTAATGGGATGAATCAAGATAGAAAGAAATTGAAAAGGAAATATCAGAGTGTATCACATAATAAGAAGAAGCATTGCTTCAAGAATTAACACATAGATGAATGCTGGGATGGAATTTTTTGAAAATGCATTTCTTCCTGTGAGTCATGGTGGAAAAATTTAAGACCATTGATTTAGACCCACTTTAGAGACTATAATAGGTATTTTTTATCATTGCCTGTCCCAACCACAGCTACTTTGATAAACCTCACACACCCGAGTCTACACGACCTGACTCCACAATCCTTGAACATGTCTAATTAGTCAGAAATGGGACCCTAAGTCCCTCCACTGTGTTAACTAATAACCAATCAGATTTCTCTGTAAGGGCTTTGGAATTGAAGCTCAAAGTCTGAGCCCATCAGGTATAGGCATTTGAGCAACAGAGCATGAGAGGTAGGTGTTAAGATGGCCATATAGGTCCCTGCATGAACTGAGTCAGCTCAGGAAGCTGACTCAGAGAGAGAAGAATAGAGGAAACACCCACAGAGGAAGACCGAGCAAGGAGGCTCAGTTCTTGACCTCCGATTTAGAAGCTCAACACTTCCTACTTACTCACCCTTCTCGGATTCCGTAAGATCTTAGTATTTTTCAGGGAACACCACCTCCCTCTTCACTTGAGCTATTTGAACATGTTGGTTTTCGTATGAGTCACTCCTAGAAAAAAATTGGCATGAAGTTTATGGTAATATTTGATTCTTATTAATGTCCATGCTAATAATGTATCCACCAAAAAATGAGCAGATTATCATTTATTTAAAGACACCAGAGAAAGAAAGCTAGTTTTTTAATCAAGGAGGTTTTACAAACAAGTCCTCAATCACTTTCTGTCTAATATCTAGATTGAGAATTTTCAACCTTTTAGACTATATCCTTCCATAATAAATGACTTTCTACATTGGTTTCGCAGTATTCCCAGCAGTACAGTGATCCATTTTTAGATACAGAACAAAGAAACTGGCTTCCTTCCAGGTCACCCCTATGTTAATGACATATCCACAATAATCCAAATGAACTAAACTGAGAGATTCATTGTTCCCTTACAACAGAGTCTGTCTGTTGCCTTTGTTGTGAATGGCACAATAGCTCAAAAATGAAGACGCCACTGATAGATGACATCCTTGTGTTCATTCACTTTGAGCTTTGTTTGCTACTTGAACTTGATTACAACTGACATCCATTGAGCAATATAAATACATTCATTCTCCCTTTAGTGATTCGGACACACATAATGAATTTCAGCAAAACACAGAGGAATCCAAGAATCTCCATCACCCAGAAAGTGCCCTCGAAATAAAGCATTACCTTTTATTAGAACAAAATGTTATCCACATTAGGAGAAAAGTTGTAAATTTGTATGCTATAGCTGATGCTTTACTTAGACATCCTATTTTTCCTGTGCTTATGAAATGTTTATTCAAAGATATCAATGGAGTGAGTAAAACACAGAAAATGTTTTCTTTTAAGAGATGGGAGAGAAATGGAGTGGGGTGAGAATTAGCCCCAAATTAGAAAAGACAAATGTGTCACAGTGACTTCTAAAAATAACTTCTCATCAACCTAAAAGAAATCAAGGAATGTAAGGGCATCAAATAAAAAAAATACATAATTATAAGAAAAAAGAAAAACCGATCTAGAACAAAAAGCTATGTTCTACCGGACTAAGCAATTGTGTTTCAGCATGTGGCTGGGTAGGCCTTGATGCTAATATGACCAAGGCTGACCGTCACTTGCTCAGGTCAGTCAATTCCCTCCACATCCTCAGACTAAATCCCAACCGATACCAACCATCTTTCAAACACACATAGCGTGCTAAAATGCAGTAAAACTTCATCAAAAATAATTAAATTAAGCTTGGTCTGTGCCCAAAAGCAACATCTTAGAGTGTAAAAAAAAGCTAATTATTGTTAGAACAAAATTAAGCTTTATCCTCTTATCCATCATTTATGAAGCATCAAGAGCCTGAGAAATATACAAAATTGACCGTTATTTTGACATCTTATATTTTTCCTCATTAGTGTATTCCAAAGAAAGAATGGGGAAAGTGCGTGCCTAATTGCCCTAGTGTAGAGCCAATGACTCAGCTAGGCAATGTGGTTCTCCATAGCCTCAGCTTAAAGTGGGAGGAGAGGTCATTATTAGCCTGGAGTCTCTCCCAACCAATTATCTTTTTCTCTTACCCCCAGGATTCCGTATGACACTCAGAGAAAAATGAAAGGTCCCTGGGTTCCTAGGTGAAGAATGAATTCGGTAGCCAATATTAACCATGTCCGACCATGAGTAGGATCAAACTGAAGGCCGTTTAAGTAAGTCAAGGAGGGCCCACAACACTCAGGACAAGGCTCTCCTTTGAAGCTGTAGCTCTCCTCTGCTGGGACTGAAAGTCAAACAAAAGCAGGAGAGATATCCAGCGCCAATGACATGCTCTTCTAATATTTGTAAGGAGCTAAAAATAGGAAAAATGAAGACTCTAAGCTTTTATCAGATTTAAATATCTTTCACTTTATGTGGAAAAGGCATTTTATACCTTAGAATCTCATTAACTTCAAAAGTAAGTTAGAAGGGAAAGATACATACTTATCTTAGAAGAAAAAGAAATGTAAAACCAACCAAGTTATTACCCTGATTATAGTTTGTAGACTTCTCTGAACATGCCAAAGGATTCAGCAATCTGTAAAACTCAAATCCAAGGTTATAAGCTATATATAACATCCTGCTCAAGTCACTGAGTCATTGATTTAGCAGCTACAAATGTGGCTCAGTGTGTCCCATCAAAGTCCCCAGCAGGAATCTAAACAGTGAACCAGACACAAAGGTAACCTCAGTTAACTGGGATGGTGACCATCTGACTCAGGGAGTTCACATTTTTCAACTCCAAGATTTAAAATTAAGTAGGCAAATGTTTAAGAAAATCAAAACCATGATACTAATATTTTGTGTTAGAAAGAAGGCTGTTCACATTTAGTATTTTCTATACTTGTAATATTTATCAGAATCAAACCTGAGTGACGGCATTGTGATTCCAATTTAAAATGTATAATAGAATGATTAATTTAGATTAATGGTTTTAAGTTAATGTAGTATTCAGTTTATACGAAGCATTGAGCACCTAGATTCACCATATTTCTAAGTTTAACTTATAGTAAAATTATTATAATCAGTGTTTGGGAAGCTTTATTAGATTGCATGAACATGTATAAAGAAAATAAAGTATATTAAATATAAAAAGGCACTTTATAATATTCTAATATGTTTAACTAAATTAGAACAAATATTAATCGAAGTCTCTTTAAATGTGATTGACATTTTCTAAACCTATAAACCAAATGATAGGATATGTAACCTAAACTTAAAAGCCTCACAAAGAACTAGGTATTATGAATTTTTTTAAGCCAAAACTAAATTTCTGAATAATCTTCTCTGCACACAAAAACCACACTAAATAACACCAGAAGTTTCATATCAGCATTTTGGAATCAGGAGCTCTAAAGTGTGCACATTGGGAGATTCCCTCTGGGGAATTATAATCTTTAGGGTTAATTATAACCCACTGTATTTGTATCGGAGTTTAAGAATGAGCCTCCTGTAGCACCGAACGGGCAGGGTGAGTGTGCATGCTTGTTTACTGTGTCACATCGAAAACTGATGCACTATCTTCATGTGATTTCAATCTAGTATTCACAAACGGAGAAATGGAGCAAACTGAAATTACACAGATCATAGTGACCTCTGGGGACTCTAAAGCTTGGTATAACTGACCACAGAGTACAAAGGACAACTTTAACATACTATATAGTTAAACACAGAGATCAGAAATCCAGGAACAAAGGATTTTTTTAGAGCTATAAGAAACCCTAGAGACACTATTTCATTTCATCAATAGCAGAACTGCCTGTCTCCAGGCTAATAGCTAGTTAAATGCAGAGCCCAAATTAGAACCTACGTTCTGTAATATGTTGCTAAACATTTTAAACTACTAGAACAGCATAGCTTTCCCATAGAACACTTGGCAATTCTTGATGGGAATGCAAATGTATAATTACAATAGCATAATTAACAAATAAAAGACAAGGAAACAGCAAATGGCGCTTGAAAAGATGTTGACAGTAACTGCTTCAGGCCTCAAAGGAGACTGGAAAGGAGGCTTTCAGATCTGCTGAACAATAATAAGAAAGTAACCTGGAATCAAGGAGTACTTTCAATCTGGAATAATCCACATACAGTTACTGTGTACCTCCTCCTGCATAAAAGGAAGTAAGAAAGAAAGTAGGAAAAGTACTATATCCTTGCTTAGTCTAGGAAATCTGGCAGTTGTGTTTCCAAACACTTTCATTCTGATTCAACCTTCACAATTTTTGCTGTAGCCTCATAAATTTTGTATCCTGTTATTTACTGAATATTTTTGTTTAGGTTGAATTTAGCTTTTTCCTATGCAGTAATATACTTGGAGTTACAAGTTTGATGTGGATGTATTACTTATTTTTTTACTATACACATTAAAATAAATACATTTCTATTAATTTGTCTTATTTTTCCATGGCCCAGCTTAAAGTTCCATACATGCCTTTTTGATACATATGTATCTATATAGAAGCACCAGCAAGTAGGGAAATGGGGCTTAGATCAGGAATTGCCAAGTGAACAAAAGTGTTCTCCAGCCTCCAGCAGGAAAGATATTCTACATTTGGCCCTCCTCTAAAATTTATTTTTAATTATGCTAAAAATACCGTTCAAACAACATGACCACTTACTGTGCCCTGATGGTACCAAAGATTTGGCCTCGCCCTCCATGAACATAGAATGTAATGCCAAATGAATAGATTATCTGAGGAAATAAAAGATGCCCATTGTATTTTAATAAAACTTCCTCCCAAGACCTGTGAAGAACAAAACTGACCGCTGTCAAAGGACACTGAGGAGCACAGAATTAAATTTCTCAGAAAGGAGCCAGGAAGAAGCAATTCCATGTGATATATTAAATTCCAAAACAGGTGAAGAAATAATGTTTACAATGTGAGCACAATTATACAAATATATGTATATTTATGCATAAAGATTAGAAAAAAGCGCACCAAAATATCAAAATATTAACAATAATTATCTCTGCATGTTAGCATTATGCATGAGTTTTATTTTCTTATAATTTTTGTGTTGTACAAAATTTTCTTCAATTATACTTTTTTGGAACTCAGAAATAAAATCTCTTTTTACTTAATCTTTCATTCCCTTGGCTTTAAGGCTTTTTATTAGGGAGGTATTGGTGTTTTGTTTGTTTGATTTTAAAGGCTGCCTCCCTTAAAGAGAAAAAGAACAAAGTTTTTAAAAAGTTTAACCACTTGTTCTCTGCAATGACCTCACCATTTTCTGCTTCATATCTTTGCAATTCCCTCTGACCCAAAGGCATTGCCTTCATCTCCAGGAGTGAAATTAACATCTATGACGTCTTCTATGGCACTCAAAGTGAGAAGCAATTTCTTCTGAATTCTGGAGCACCTACAGTTGTGAGTACACAAAACAGAGTTTATCCTTGTGTTATTAATTATTAATTCTTATATTAGTTTTATGCAAACAACTGTAAGCATACTTTCTCCCCACCTCGCACTTTGCTAAGTTGAAAGGCAAACTTTGTCAACTGAAAGTCCTGTTACTTTTCCCCCAGTAAGTTAACCAAATGTCTAATGATTATGTCTGGCACAGTGTAAGTTAACCATGAACTGACTGGGTTTCTCTTTTCCTTTTTTCTTGCTCCAGCGTGGCCTCTGTTCGAGCAGATGAAAAGGGAAAAAAAAAGTCCATAAATCTAGTAATATAAACTTGGGTACCAAACAGATGAGTGTTCCATCTTGAGGAAAAGACCATTTTTAAACCTGATGTTTTTAATATTGATTTTTCCTAGAGTTTCCTAGTAAAATTCTTAAATCTCCTCTCCACCCATCATTTCCCAATTACTCATTTAAATATTAGTACAATGGAAACATCTCACTTTATTGGCAATTAAGGAATGCTGATTTCCAAATCTAGCAAACAATTTAAATTCGCCGAAAGGGTTTTGTTTTTGGGGGGGTGTTTTATTTTGTTTTGTTTAGACAGGGAAAAGGGGGGAAAAAGAGAGGAAGAGAAACATCAATGTGTGGTTGCCTTTGGCAGGACCCTACTGGCCCCTGGCCCGCAACCCAGGCATGTGCTCTGACTGGGAATGGAACCTTCGGCTCTTAGGTTTGCAGGCCAGCACTCAATCCACTGAGTCACACTGGCCAGGTCATCAGTGACAGGGGTTTTATAATACATTCAGGATCCACTTGTTACACATAGACAGTCTGTCCAGAACACCGAGGAGGCTCCCACTTATAGCAACACTGGGAATGGGCGGAGGGTGGGTAATGGGGGAGCGGCACAAAGGGGATATCTAGGCCACGGGAATGGGACCTGGCTAGTTGATTGTGCACCAAGCCACGCTGCTCAGGTACAGAGGTCAGAGGTTTAAAAGTACAGAGGGCACAGAGAGAGTCAGAGAATGCCTTCATGGACCTCCCAAGGTGTGGTGAGGACATTGAACTTCCCAACACAGCACCAGGTTTTGCCTCCAAGGGGCACGTGCCAAGTTGCCCAGGTAACCAAGCCATATCTTGCAGATCCCCCAGCTATGGACACCCTTCCCCTGGCTGCAGATGCCCTCCCCCTCCCACCGAGGCTGCCACCGGTGCTGCCTGAGACTCCCATGCAGGGCTTCCAGGGTTCCTTTGTTTAGCCTTTGGTTTAGTTGCTCTCTACCAGTAGGCCCCGAGTGTGGGCAACTGGTTGCATGCAGGGACTAGGGCGTGGGGGTATGTGGAGTTGACTGAGCACCAGGGTGATCTTCCCCATTGCAAAAGATGGCGGCAGGGGAGGTTCTGACACTGAGCTTGCACAGGCTATCAAGATCATTGGAGAGAGGAAAAAGCCCTGCTCTGCCTTCTGGTACCAGATTGGGAGTGGGGCCAGGGAAAAGCAGGCACTTGGGCCGCAAAAGTCAAAATGGCAGCAAGGGGAGGTGCTAGACCTGAGATGCCTGTCAGTCTAGCCTGGGAAAAGAAGGGATTTGTTGGGAGGTGGGCCCATCCTAAGGGCAAAAGTACCTGGTCCACTCACACGATGGACTCTCCTGTTCTCTCACCATGTGGTCCAAGGCCTCCGAAAGGGGGCCTGTCTCATTCTCTTGCCCGCCTGATGATGCATTCCCAGGTGCGCTCGTGTGACCTTGCAGGCCTGGCAGCCGCATGGCGTAGGGCCACGTGGGCTCCGCATGCAGGCCCCTGGAGGAAGCCTGAAAAGGACAGCAGCCAGGAACAAGCTAAGCTGCCCACATGCCCACTTAGCAGCTGTCTGCGGACTTCAAAGGACGGCACTATACATTGGAGCAGGAACTCTGGACACTGCCTTTTGTCCTGTTCTTGCTGAAGGTGTGGGCTTGGAGACGAGAGTTCGCCCTTCTCCCATTTCACGCAGCAACTGAATAAAACCTCTTTTTTTTTCTCCAGAATCTGCTTCAGGAGTTTGGTTTTTGTGGTGAGAGGCAGCTGAATCCCCCTTTTCTGTTCAGTAACACACTTACAGGGATTCTTCAACATTTATTCAACTACAGTTCTCTGCATTATTCTCTGACCTCTCTAAAACACCTTCCATGTACAGAAGCCAGATTTTTAACAAATATTCAAATGGACATTTCAAGTTAGCTAACGGCAGTGCAGCTTTTCAAACAACCATTTTGGTTCTTTATAATTGTGCAATTTTTTTTATTTTTCTTATATTTCCTCTCACATAGTATAAAAATGGAAAAATATGCACACACACACACACACAGCTCTACTATTATTAATGGAATTGACGGGGGCAAAGCAATTTCTAGGTGTGCTACAGAAACACATCTTTAGCTTCCAACAGATACTCTTTGGACCTATAGAGACCCCGGTGTTTATAACTGTGAAGGAAATTAAGGACTATGTTCAAAAGGCTAAAAAAAATTATCAAATACTTTCTTGAAACAATATTTCATAACCCTGTTTCTACTACTGGGAAAGGAAACCTCTTTCGAACATGTTAAGTCTTTCTCAGCCACCACTAAGGTTCCAGGAAATCATCTATTAATTCTCTTTGGCTTTTTGTTCTTGGATAAAGGAACCTACTTCTACATCAGCTCCCTGGGTTTTCTTCCCTTTCTAAAATATTTATTCTCCCCGTTTTTTGTTCAGAAGCCAAATGATTAGCTTCAGGCTCATGACTGATTTCCCATTGTTCCGTTCACTTTAACCTCTCGTCATTGTGCCAACAATCTGGACCCCAGAGGGATTTGTCACAGTTCTCCAATTCTCTTTCTCCCCTAGCAGCAATTTTTTATTTGATTTTTTTTCCTTTACTTTTATAAAAAGAAAATTTTTCATTTTAACACTTCTTTTTGAATTGTCCTTTGGTTATAAGAGGAGCAAAGGGCCTTAACTTCTTGGAATTCATGAAATGTTGACAGGGGGCACTAGTGCTCATGTCTTTTTGTTACAACCCAGGAAAGTAGAAATGATACCCTTAAAAATAGTATTGTTTTTTTCAATTTACATTTGAATCTATTCATCATAATGACAAACTTCAGTGTGAGTCTATTATAGAAGCTATTTTTTTTTCAATCAGTTATAACATAAGAACAATCAACATTACTTTTAAAAATTTTCTGGAAAGGAAAGCAAAAATAATACTTTGATCTCAAAGAAATGGTGTGAGTTTCAGGTAAAAATGTACATTTAATGATAGAACAAACATAGTCATTGGAATCATTCTGAAGAGGGAAATTTGTTGTCATCAACATTAGTAATAGTAACAATGAAAATAACAGTAGCTGCCATTTGTTAAGACCTTTCCATGAGCCAGGCCGTCTGTACTGGAGATCGTATTTAATGTCTCGGAGGTATATAGTTCTTATCCTTCTTTTTTACACATTAGAAAACAGGCTCAGCCGGTGGCTTAATGCCCAAAGTCACATAACAGCCAAAATGAAAACTCATGTATAACTAGAAAGCCTGGATCCAAGAAAAAAGGCAGACAAATGGATTCTATATTGGACTCTGTAGCATTCGAAATCTTTAAGATTTTACCAAGAACAAGAGACTGAAAAAAAAGAGATCTCAGTTGAAATCACACCATTGCCTCTGGTACAGCTTTTGAGCATCTATTTTATAGAACAATACAGTAAGTAAAAATATTACTGTAACACCAATTTTTGTGAATTGTGAATGTAATCATGCGCGGGAACTCTCCCAGAGAATAAGAGAGCAAATTCAAAGGTTTTATAAGAGTCATCTCATAATAGTTTTCAGCACTACTGAGAATTGTATTGGGGGGTGGAGGGAGGTGGAAGAGGGTAAAGAGGGATAAATGGTGATGGAAGGAGGCTTGACTTGGGGTGGTGGACACAACACAATATGCGGATGATGTATTATAGAACTGTACACCTGAAACCTATATAATTTCATTAACCCATGTCACCGGTTTTGATTTATTTAAACCAATGTTTAAATAAATTTAAAAATTAATTTATTTAAATTAAATAAATTTAATTTAAAAAAGAAAAATATTTTATCTTCATATTTGAAAAATGTTAGGGTTTTTTACTATAATTCAATCTATTTAAAACAATTTTTGTTCCATTTAATTCATTTACACATATTTTCATACCATTTGAAAGATTTTTTTAAATTGCTTATACATAAGAAAAGTATCAAGAGTAGACTAAACTTACACTAGAAATTTGCATGTTGACTCCTAGTTTCCTGGAATTCTAGGAAAGCTGACCACTCATTTTCTTGAATTCTAATTCTCATTTTCTTTACTTGTAATGGCACTAAGATGCAACAAATATGAGAGAATCCAAATCCTCTTGGAAGCAACCCCAGTGACTGCAAGATGTTGTTCATCTACAATTTATCTCTTATTTAACATCAGAGAACACAAAGGGGTGGTGGGTGGGCATTCAATTTATTCCAAATTAGTTTTAAATTATAAAATATGTGCACATTCTTGTTTATTTTACCATGAATTTTTTAAGGGCCTTCTAGCACTGTTTCCACTTATTAAATAAAATCTAAAATCTTCCAGTGTCAGTAAGAGTGGAGTCCCTACAAATTAAAGAATTAAGTTCTTAATTATAGAAATAAAATTATTTTTCTACAGTTTTCTCCTTTCTTCCTAAGATTTCATAGTTAAAACAGTGGTGAGAGAGAGTTTCTCTTTTCTTGTTATATGCCTATGAAAGCCTTAGAGTATTTTTACTCTATGTATTTTTAATATGAAAATGAATCTGTGTCTTAAATCCCTTTGGAGGGGTGATAAAAATAACTAAATATTGAGGAATACAGGACTTAGAAGAGAGACAGTCGCTTTTACTTGCCAAAATATGATTTCCTGTTATACAATTAAATGAGGAGACTTTAAAAGGTTTAATTGACATCCTAGGCACCTCTGAGCTTAACAGCATAACATTTTGATAAGAAAAGTGATAAACAGAGGAGATACATATGGATTATGTTTCCCTTGAAACTCTCAGGATGTTAAAATCTAACAGATAATGTACTTTGAGCTTTCATCTCTTTCTCCATTCTTGTGAAATTCAATGACCCTGAACATAGAAGATCTCTCCTTCACCTAGGACTATAAATAGGTCTGGAAACACTAGTCACATATCACAGCAGATCAGTATGGCACATTTTATGTGCCACAACCTGGGCACACAAAATGACTGGAGGCACCAAACGCACACTGTATATTCAGATTTATAATCCAAGCCCAAGAGACACAACAGAAAGTAAAGGGGGTAGAGAAAGGTGCAAAAGAGGCAAATGAAACAAAAATGGCAAAGAGCATTGGAAGGATTTTACTGCACTAACTGAGAGTCAGCAATTCTCAACCTTGCAAGATCCCTGCACATTAAAACAATATGAATCAAATATGATTAGCTCAAGAACAACACTAAGATAGAGTACTTATTCCTCCTGTTCAATGGCCACCAACAGGACATTTAATGAACTGAACGGGATATATCTGTACAAGGAAAAAAACTTTTGAACATATTCTATTTAACAGTGTCTCACAGGAACTTCTGTTAACTTTTTTAATATAAGTGAATCCTTAGGAGAGGAATTTTACAAACTAGTAACCTGAAAATAAGCCAGCAGCCCAGGGAGCTATACGCAAAAGCACTTCAGGAAGGAGAATGAATGGGCTTTGCAGTCTGCTGCAATGGCATCACCATGCTGTGGGCAGAATTTCCTGGCCCTAAAAATGCTCAAGATTTAGCAGTAGACAAATAAACTAATATTTTCAGAGAGATGGCTATGCGTCGAGCAGTCTAGCCATACTACATACCTGATCTCTTTGTATCCTAAGAGTTCTGTGACATAAGTATCATCATCATCTTTAATTTATTAATGAAAGACCCAGAACTCAGGGAGTTCCAGCTAGGCCACAGCTAACTCTCAAGATTATCTTGAAAATTAAGAAACAACATACAAAACATTATTATATAAACCACAAATAGAAATACAAACATAATAATTTAAAATTTTGTAGTTAACTTCTGGTTCACTATGCCATACAAAGCACACATATTCCTCTCCTCCTTCCCAAATTCCCTTTGAAATAACAACAAAGGTAGACAAGAAGAAGAAAGACGAAGAAGGAGGAGGAGGAGGGGAAGGAGAAGGAGAAGGAGAAAAAAAAAAATCCATGACATGTGGAGCCAAGAGAGAATCCCTTCTCTAGATATGATAGTCTGATATATTCACAAATTTCTGGGAGATGGAAAGGGAAAGGAATTATACTTAATAAACCCAAAACAGTTCAACTCACATCCATGAGACTGTAATAGGGGATGTTGTCTTCCTGTTGGCACAGATGCACATTTATCTACAGCTGAAGCCCCAGGAACTTTCCACTAAAAACAGTTAAGATTTGTTTGATAAGGATTATTAGTATGAGTGTTGGGTTGGGGACATAGGCAGAGCAAGACTGCAAACCGCCCCCGCCAAAAAAATACTTCGATGAGCCTTGGCTGGTGTGGCTCAGTGGATTGAGCGCTGGCCTGTGAACCAAAGGGTCCCGGTTCAATTTCCAATCAGGGCACATGCCTGGGTTGCAGGTCAGGTCCCCAGTAGGGGGTGCATGAGAGGTAACCACGCACTGATGTTTCTCTCCCTCTCTTTCTCCCTCCCTTCCCCTCTCTAAAAATAAATAAATAAAATCTTTAAAAAGAATACCTCAGTGAACCTGAAGAGTAAGACAGAAATGACAGTAGCTCCAAGAAGTAAATCTGTTCTGGAATTGTGTCCTCCCCAAACTGATATGTTAAAATCTTAACTCCATTACCTCAGATTATGACTATATTTGGAGATAGGATCTTTAAAGATGTAATTAAGTTAAAATGAGGTCTTTTGGGTGCAACTTAATCCCAATATGACTGTCCTTATAAAAAGAAAGTAGGCCACACCCTTAGAGAGGAAAGCTAGTACAGACAGAGGGGAAAAAATGTCATCTATAAACCAAAAAGAGAGGCCTCAGAAGAAATCAATTCTGTCAACACCTTGATCTCAGACTTCTGTCCTCCAAAATGTGAGAAAATAGATTTTTGTTGTTTAAGTCACCCAAGCTGTGGTACTTTGCTATGGAAGCTAGCAAATGAATATGACTGCCACCATATCACTCCCAGTAAAAATCTCCCTTATTCTGAAAATTGTGAGGGTTCTAAGTTAGCCTACCAGTGGCCCCAATGGAGCCTAAATTATGTAGTCATTCATTTTATTCAACAGACCTTTGGCAAAGTAGATTTAATACCAGGCATTTTTGTGAATCAACATATTTCCCATTTCGAAAATATAATTGTTCAACCAAAACTCAACAGATTTCTAATGAAAACTAAGAGTGAACTGAAAAAATTTATCCTGGATGAATTAAAAATAATACATGGCAGAGAAGCAATCTTTAAAAAAATATTCTAATTAGTATCCTCAGAGTGTTTTAACTTATTATGGATATGAAGAGCCAGTCTCAGAATGGAGAGCTGTCATACCCAGTACACCAGAACTGCCAACTACCTGTTTCTTTAGGCTCTGGACAAAATCAGTAAATGACAGAGGAAAATACGATGACAAAAAGAACAAAATAGATAGGTTTTCCTTGCCTATACCCCACAACATTTCAAAATACCTGGTGAGGAAGATTTGAACGGTACCAGAACTATTGTATGTTCTAATAACAGATCATCACTGTATGTATTTAGATAAGTCACAAACTCTAAATCTCACTCTAAGTGTACTGTGCAGAGAAAATGCAAATTCTTTATTTCACCTATAATGAATATTACCTAAATTCCTGCCCATTGGTAAGCAAAAAAAATATGCACATAGATGCTAGAAAGATATATAGAAATATATTTGCTAAATTTCTGATCCTGTTATAGTCTCACTCAGTGCATTAAAACAAGTCCTTGACAGTTGATTTATACAGCTGCATCAAACTTCTGTGAAACAGTGGTATGTGCCTGGTAATCACTGGTCCAGATTCCCTATTATTGGCTTTGTGTTCCTTCAGCTCTGGCTGGCTACAGGCCCCAGATGCTCTGCATCATCTTCTGTCAGGCTTCTAGCCCAAGGGTCCACTTTACCATGGTGGCCCTGGCAGGCTGGCTAGAATTCCAGAGTCCACACCGCTTGGGAAATCCAAATTTCAAATCCCCACTCTATCCTTCCATTTTGTTATCAAGTTTACTTTCATGTGGCTGTGCCCAAGTTTTATATGGGGGGAACCCCAAAGGCAACCCTTTTATAGAGCCCTAACCAAGAAAGGGAAAGGAGGTGCAGTTCTAAGAGCCCCGCCTGCCTTGGATGCTACTCCATAGAGCTGAAGTCCCTCCCCTCTAAAACATCCATGTCTGGCCATCAACATCCTCTTTCCTGCTTTCCTTCCAAGGTCTGAGAGGACAGGGTCTCCCCACTTTCTTTCCCTGCCTAAGCTTCTTGTATGTAACATCACCCAGAGCAGCCTACCGAGCCTGGACCTTAATAAGCTAAAAGAAAATATAAAATAACTTTAAAAATCCTTTCTGAAAATAATAGCCTGGCTTTTAAACCTGCAAAAACCTTATTTTTTAATATGAATAGTTAAGCATTATCTTTGTTCTCCTTGCTTCAAATCCTATTCTTCCCAAACCAAAGACCTATGGATGGATACTTAAGGCCAACCAAGATCATCTACTCAAAAAAGAAAAAAAAAAAAGAAAATGATTTCTTTTTAATAAGCTCTTTTGTTTATAAATGTTTCTTTTTAAATTTAGTCATATTTCATAGCAGAGATTCATTCACTGCTCTCCTTGCGTAACGGAGGTCAGGGCGTCTGGCCAAATCCCTGGGCAGAGTGGAGGATCCCCCAGGCTGCCGAAAGGCTGCACTCCCGGAAGTGAGGGAGGGGCCATAGGAGGAGGCTGCTGGAATCACTAAGAAAGAAGCCAGCGCAGGCGCGCCAGCGTGCATTCCTCTGGCAACCGAGCAGCGAGACATGACACAGCAGAAGTAAGTGTGCACAGAGTATGCACCAGGCTAGTGAAATATTCGGACAGAGGAAAAGACCCTGCTACCCACTTCTAGATCACTGTGGCCCGAGAAGGGGCAGAGCTGCCTGTGCAGGCTGACAGGCGAGATGGATGTTAGCCTAGATTGGCTGGCAAGCTGGTTGCTTCCACTGGCGCACAGGATTTGGGTGCGGAATATTTAAACGGACGGCGCACAGAAACTCGCTCTCTTTCCTCCCCCTCACTAGGCCAGTCATGGGCTGGGGCAGAGCGTTCCTGGCCCAGCAGATCCTGGAGACTGCATGGCCGGGCAACAGGCCCCGCGTCCTTCCAACGCAAGAAGCAGCGGCAGTACTGGCGTGGCGGCTGGAGGAAAGGGCAGCACGCAACAAGTAAGACTCTGGCAAGTGCACAGACTCCAAAAGATGCTTGCAGCCAGACTGAGACCAGGAACCAGCTAAGCCACCAGAATAATCACACTACAGCCTCCTGCATATTCCAAAGGACAGTAATTTTGAATGGGAGAAGAATTCCAGGCACACCCTTGAACTGATCTGGCAAAGGGTGGAGGGGTTATTTTCTTTTGAGTATTTAAAGGGAATGGACTTTGAGGCAGAAACCCATTATTGTTCCACAATTATGTAGCTTTTAAATAAAAGACTACTTTCCTTTTTCACCAAACTTCTGCCTCCGGGATTTATGGGCTGCCGGCAGCAGAACCCCACGTGACTGAACAGTAACACTTAGAGGCCACCAAGGGTTTCCTGTACCTAAACATGTGGACGAAGGCCACTGGAGCTCCTGTGTGTGGCCTGTGGGACTTCCAAGGCCCTGCCTGAGAGTTCTGTGAAATCTGAGAGGCTTGGTTTTCTTCTAGGTATCTCTGAATCATTTCCGGCTTCTGAATTTTTGTTTTCTTCACTTTTTCTGTGGTTCCTGTAAGTCTCTTCACAGGTGTCAACCCAAACCAGTGACACTGCCCACCTATTTGATTTCCTCTACCTGATCTCAACACAACTCACACGAGTCAGCTGTCAGTGACTGATTTTCAGTAGATATTTGGTGTAACAATGAGTGGGACGGCATGTCATCACTGTAAAAAATTACAAATTAAGTAGTAGACATTTGTTCTGTAATAAAAAATATTGACTTTTCACTCAGATTCAAATTCAATCAGATTTTCATTCTTTTGCTTGAACATTTCATCTTCTATATAAGCTGCAACACTTTATATACTTCCATTTTATTACAGAAAGAATACATTGTTGCCCAGCACTTATGTCCAAATTCATCAACAGGTGAATAGATAAATAAAATGTGATATACCCATATAATAGAATATTGCTTGGCAATAAAAAGGAATGAACTACTAAGTCATGCTATAACATGCATGATCTTTGAAAATATTAAGTTAAAGAAGCCAGTCCCAGAACACCACATATTTTTTAATTCCATTATATAGAACTTTCAGAATAGGCAAATCAATAGAGATAGGAAGTAGATTAGTGGTTGTTTAGGACTGAGGAATTGGAAGAAAATGGGGAGTGACTGCTTAACGGGTACGAGTTTTACTATGAGGTAATGACTAATGTGGTAGAATTGGAGTGTACAACTCAAAAAATAAACTAAAAACCATTGAATCGTATACGTTAAATGGGTAAGATTTATGGTATATAAATTATATCTGAATACACCTGTTATAAAACAAACAAACAAAAAAATACTTGTACCCAGCATTCCCTACTGACAACGCCAGTCAATAGTTTGTGGCAGGAGGATGTGCAGCAAGAAAGCAGCACCCCCTGTAGAAAAGTTATAGAGAAGTGTCTTAATAGGGTTTTCTCCTCTCCAGGAGGATGATAGGTTATAATGGCTCTCACACTGATTGACATTTGTGATTTAGTAACACCATCGACCTTCATCTGGCATACTGATTATGCAGTTCAGAACCACCTGTTCTTCACGTACCTCTTGCTGCGACTCCTATTGCTCTGTTCATCCTGTCATTAAATAAACCCGTTTCACCTTAACAGGCTGTGTTTGGGCTCATACGGCACAATAACAGGACCTGGGAACTTGACTCTTCACACTTATTCCTGATATTATTTTAACGGACGCTAGCACACATAGGCAAACTCCAAGTCAGATATTTTCTAAAATATTCTTTTTTTCAAAATGGATGTGGATATATTAAAATCTCAGATAAGATTCTTATTTCTAAATTAATTTTTTAATTTTCTTTTATATTCTTAAAACCTGAAAAATGATAAACACAGAAAAATCTGATAAAGTCAAAATACCTCACCAGAGCATTAATGTCAAGTATTGGCATTTCTTAGTCATGAAAAGGAGATAATAAATACATTTTCAAATGTATGTCCATTCTCGTAGGTTTATTTTTTGGCTCATATGAGCCCACGACAACAAGGAGGAGGCCCAGGTCTTTGTTCCAGACCAAGGTTACCAGAAACACAGAAATCTGAGTCCATGCGAAGGTGAACGAAGGAAATAAAGGACAAATTCTAGGTTGCAGAAAGGGAAAGAACAGCACCTGAATCAGTGTCTGCAAAGGACAGGCAGAGCAGCTGCGTGGCTCTCTGAGGCGCAGCCCGGAGAGAGTCCCCACGGCAACGTGATGCAGGAGGTGAGACGTGGTGGGCAGAGCCAGCTCCGTAACAGGAGAGCATTGCGAAGGATGCTGCTGTTCTGACTTTTTTAAGCTTCATTTTCTTCTTGAGTACTTAAAATGCTATAGGTTCTATGCGCATGCATAGTTCTTAAAATCTTAAATGAGAATTGGATATGCAGTTCCTAAGTCTTCAAACCTGCAGAAGTACTTGATCTCAAAACTCATGTTCATAATTATGTATAGCAACTTTTACCAGTTATTTCGGTGACCTTCATATCAGCCAGAATTAGGAGGAGAGGAGAGTAAAACATCCAACTCAGGCACGGTTTGCCTTAAGTTCCCAAATAGACATTTCGTGAATTCATTATGAGAAAGCATAGATGAGAGAAATAAAAAGGCACAGGTCCAACAGAGTTCAGAAGCGATTGTGGGCACTTAATAAGTGCTTGTATTTTGAATAAACATGAACAAATGTGTGCCTAAACTAGTCTGTACAACCACTCCCACACTCACCATAAAATGTAGATTTTAGAAGTGTTGGCTAAAGACTGCTGAACATTAAGTGTGTTAGAGACACTACTACAAAACCTGTGATATTAATCCCTACAACCCTTCAGAGCAAAGTCACACTTTCAACAGCTCCAAAGCACTGTAATGGACCACTTCAACCATTTACTCCATATAATTACGTGGAAGCTTCCTGAATGAATGGGCAACTAGTCCTGATAATTTCATGAATGCTTTATGATACCCCACAAAAGGTAAAATTTGGGACTCTTTTTACAGATATCAAAGAACATTTGTGTCTTTCACAATTTCTAGATATATTTATTATATCAGTAATTATGCATGAAATCCCAGAATAATTTATTTGGAAAAGAGTGTTTCAGGTACATTAAAAAGGGATTAATTAAATTAATATGAAGTGAAAACTGCTTGAAGAAATAGGTAAAGGGTAAAGTCCTAATCCTACTGACAGTGTTGAAAACTTATGCACAATTAATTATTTTCATGCACTATTCATCTGTAACATTGTTCCATATTTTAAGGAAATATAAAATATTTTTATGGAAATTATTTTTCATTGTGAGATCATAAATAAAACCTACTACTTTCCTAATAGGTAATTGCTAATAAGAGACATTTGAACTATCACATATTCTAACAAATAATAATGCACTTTACAAGCTTAGTGAATATGGGACAAGATATTGAGAAACAAGATGGGAAAGCTTTTAAGCAGAGAAGGAAACAGAAATGTGTAATCGTGAAGTGATTATTTCAAAATCAGGTCAGTAGTTACAATAAGAGTAATTCTAACCACAAATACAGTAGGATAATTTTTATCGCAGAAAAATAGAGTAAATCCAAGTTTATAATAAACAAGGGAAGATGACTAAAACTCTTGAAAGTGCCAATTTTAAACTACAGACAATACAGCTGATTTATAAGAGCCCTTTGAAAAGCTCCTGAAACTTTTTTTAAAATCTAATTTTATTAGCCGCTGCTGCCAAGGAATGCATTGAGTTAAAATAAAAATGTCACACGATTTGTCCTTCTGCATAAAATCACCAAAGTGTTCTATGTTATTAACAACAAGCACCCTCTTTATTATTCATAGAGAACTTCATCTGAGTGCCTTTGAATTAAAGGGGGTTAACCTAGTGAACAGTGTCCTCCATTTATTGAATACTTTCTCTAAAGCCCTGGACACTCCCAGCTGACAAATACAGACACAGTTTTCATTTTCAGAAACAACATTAGTTTGCTGCGCCATTGGGTGAAATCCAAGCATTTAGTCAGGCTTGTTTCCCTTGCTGCCTGGCTTAGCACACGTAATGAGAATTATGTCTTTCACTTCTATGCCAACTTGAATCCATTAGATGCAAGAATAACAGAGTCAGCACTGTATCAAGACAGACATGCCTGCAGAAAATAATCTAATGTGTCCTACCCAGGTGGCATTTAACTTCTAAGCACTGTAACTAATGAACCATAGAAAAACTAATGACAGACTATGGTTTTCTTGTAGTCTCATAAAATTTCATAATTTAAACCACTCAACCCATTTGTTCTTTTAAACAGAATTACCTTTAGACTGTCAAATAATCTAGTCAAGTATTTTTTGCCATTTTGAAAATAAATGTATAAGAAACAAGGACATACAACCAGATTTTGGTTGCAAGATTAAAAAGATTAAATACCACACGAAACAGAATATTATTTTCTAAAGAATAGTTAGGATCATGAAAAGTAAATCAGAATAGTTAAATTTGTTTTTTACTTAGTTTTATAAGTAAATTTTGGGCTTTTTTTAGTAAAGTGGTAGATGCTACACTGTACTATCTTGCACGTATTTTCTAATTGAAGCCTTATAATCATTAATGAAATATATCCTTCATTATCTTTATTTTAAAGATGAAAAACTGAGGCTTAACAAAATTAAGTAACTCACATAGATGAGCTAAAATCCAAACTTAGTTTTGCCGACTCGTTTGATCAGCAGACTATAGGACCTCCCTAGGAAGTTTTATCTTCAAACAAATGACGGCATATATTTATCATTTTTGTCATTTTATTTCATTCGCTATCATTTCTCATTGTCTTTGATTCTAGGTACCTATATTCTCCTTAGGCTGACTCAGCTGTCCAAAAATCCCTGTTCCTTAGAGAAGTTAATATTAATAAGAAGAAATTTGAACCATTCATTGTGCTCCTGAGCCACAGCAACTCTTACTCTGATTAACATTCATTCATTCGATGGATTTTTATTGACTACTGTGGTAGACACTATTAACTAGTGATCCTGGTGGCCACTCCAAGATCCCTCCCCTTTGCTAACCTCTGCTATAGCATTTGGATATTTTGAATACCCACCTTCCAGATTCCCTTTTGGTTAGAATTGCCTGTATGAAACAGTTCTCTTCAATGAAATATAAACTGGGGAGTTTGTGGAAACGCCTCTGCTGCCTGATAAAAGTAACGCATTTTGCTAATATTACCCTTTTCCTCCTCTTTCTGCCTCAATTATAAACATAATGCCTAGAAGACAGGTAGTCACCTTATGTCTGAGAGTCAAAAACCACAAGCACAAAAGACCAACACACTAAAGATGGCAGCGCAGATATGGAAAAAAGGTCCTGAGATCCCACACCAATCCTGTGACAGTTGACCCTTACACTTCTTGTCAAGAGTTAGCAATAATCTTCTAGTTAAAGGTTTTCTTGGCTGCATTTTCTGTAATTCAGAACCAGAAAACAATGTCAACTCATGTAAGCACTAACTAGGTTCCAGGAAATTTCCTAGGTTATGTGAATACAGCAAACATTTATATGGAACTTGCATTCTCATGGAAAGGACATTTAACAACAAACAACATATTTCAAAGGGCCATAAAGAACAATATAACAGGATCAGGGAATAGAATGTGACAAGACATTCCCAGGGAAAGTTTCTCCAAGGAAGTGACATTTGACCTAAATAAAATGTGAAACAAAACCATGCTTTGGAGAAAAATCATTGCACACTGTGGAAACAGCATGTACAAAGGCCATGAAACAAGAAAATGCCTGACATATGCAAGGATCTACAAATGACCGGTATAACTGAAGCCCAGTGAAAGGAAGAGCAGGAAGTTGCTACAAAAATTAGCAGTTGAATTAATATCCATGAACTTTCATTTTAAAGCCTTTCATTTATCTGGAAGCATTTAACTTCTCAAAAGACCACTCACTTGACTTTTGGCAACTTGATGCCCTCCACTAAAAATTTTGTGTGAACGTTATTCTATCTGTAATGTCATTTATTCATGAAAACTTTGGAACAATTTCAAACACACATACATTCACCTGTTTTTAAGGATACTGGTGATACCAAAGAATAGTGGAGTTTCTACAAAATTTGACCCTAGACATGCAAAGGATGAATAACAGCACTTTCTGGGACCATAAAATCAGGTCCCTGGGCAGACATCTGGCATACTTTTCACACTTTCTTTCCTAAGATGCTCTCAACGTTAACCTACAGCACTTTTTTAAAAAACTGAGCTAGCACATAAGAATGTGAAAAAAATTAAATGATTTCCTCACAACGTGTTCAGAAGTTTTGACATCCACCTTTAATGATGAACTATGGGATTCCTTCAAGCCACCATCTGTTAGCAGAGCTGCATTAGGTGCAGCCGTACAAAGATGCTGGATATTTCCCTCCGTGAGGAGACAGCTGGTAGGCAAGACAGGAAAATGATAGATGCTAATCTAACCAATTAATCTGCTTTCCATATCCCTTTGTATAAGAGTTATGGCAATAAGCTAAGGATGATTGCTTTTCACCTTGCATCTTAAGAGAGGAAAAGTGATGGACCTGCAAAAACTTAGGACAGTTCTAAAACTGGAATCAGAGGAAAACACTACATCAAGTTGCAAGACTGGATTCTCTTTTAATACATATTTGAGATTCTAATATTAATGTATAGCTGTATGCATAATAAGGAAAGTCTCCAAGATTCAATCATGAGTCTAAATATTAAATAAGAAAATAAACATAGGCACATTCATAGAAATAAAAATACCAAATTATGTTTTCTTCTACATTGGACTGAAATATTTGTGAAAGTTCTATTAAATCATAACTTTTCTATAAGGAATAATTTTCTTTATAGAAGAATTCCAGATAATAAATTTCAAAGGAATGATAGCAACAGAATATCACCATTTTGCAACTGAAAGGAAAACACTAATTCAAGTAATGTTCATCAATGGATGAAACCATTAATAACAGGTTGGTGGTAAAGCTTTTCAGTGGGAAGCATCAGGCTGTCAACCACCAGAAGCCACTGATCAATCTCAGTTTTACAAGTGGGGCAACCTGATGTCATGCCTGCAGATGTGATGATAATGTTTATATACACAAATACCACTGTGTCACAACTGCTTGCAGTATCAGTACAGTAACATGCTGCACAAGTTTATAGCCTAAGAGCAATAGGCTGTACCATATAGCTTAGACCAGGACACTGAGGTTTGTTTAAGTGTGTTCTATCATATTTATACAACAACAAAATTGCATAACAATGTATTTCTCAGAATGTGGCCATTGTTAAGCAGTGTATGACTATAGTGTCCTCATATGGCCAAGAGAGCAGAGCTCTCATTGAAACAAGCTCTCGGAGTCTCCTTTTATAAGGGCACACATTCCATCATGAAGGCTACATGAAACCTCCACCCTCATGACCTAATAACTTCCCAAAGACCCCATATTTCATACTATCCCATTGGGAGGTAAGTTTTAACAAATGAAATTAGGGAGGACACAAACATGCAGTCCATAACAATGATATTAAGATTAGTAATTCCATTCCTGAGCCTAATAATAATTCCTGCTCTATATAGCTTTTTTTTATTACATTCTTAAGCAAGCAAGACTCTCCCTCTCCATCCCAACCCAGTGTATCGTGGGTCATTGTAGGATTTCTCCTTAGTTTTATTTTTCTTCTGTCAGGTTTGCCAACATGTCACCAGCTTGAGATACATTTTTATGTTAATTGCTCAGTTTAGAATTTCCTAAATATCAGGTTACTGCAACTCAAATGCCAAATCAATTCAAGGAATAGGCCAAAGTTTAAATTTCTCACAAGAACTTCTCCTCCCACCCAGATAAAGAATAGAAAATCTTCCTTCATCTCCTCAGCTTCCACCACAAGGGGTGGATGTTTTCAGTCCTCTCTCTTGGCATATAGCTCTTCAATAATTCAGAGGTTTTTGCTGGGTCTCACCTCCATCTCCCCACCTGAATAACCCAAGGCCTTCTCTGAAATCCTTGTGTAGGTGTTCAAACCCAAGCCCCTGGCGGCCACCCGGTCCAATCCCTCTTCCAAGCTGTCACAGAGTCCATGTCTGTGCTTCTCTCTCTAACGCTCTTATTCCTGTTTGCTCTGGCACCTGACCATTCCCCTTACACTCTTCTACATTCGTCCGTGCATACTTTTTACAAGATTTTGCTATATTTTCTCAAGCATTTCTTGGTATTTGTGGCAAGAAAATTTCCACCAACTTTCCGAGGCAGAAACAGCAATACTTAACCTTTAATGAGTTGACAAGCTTTTCTGGCAGCCATACTGTGGGCATGTCTTCATATGAAAATGAAAACAATCATCTGTCCTGCTTTTAACTCTGTGTGCATATGAATTATTTTACTAGTTATAAAGTCAAATTTTCATTTTGTGATGATAATTCACAATTAAGGGAATGTCACAGAATAAGAATTTAGTTTCTAAGGTATTTTATTCAATGAGATGGTTTTGATGATGTGAAAAAATGTACTAAATTAGAAAATTTATAGCTTTAGTGGTTATAGATCAAAAAGAAAGGGACATTAATGGACTTAACACCAAAATGAAGCCAAGTGAAGCTAAATGGAATCACGGAGTTACTATATGAATAAAATTCCTCAGTGTAAAGAAAAAAAGTGGTAGAAGTGAGTCATCAACTAGATATCACACCATAGCCATCAACCAAAATACTTATTATTAGAGATAGATTAAGCGCAGATAAATACTACCCTCTAACATATTAAGTAAATACTGCTAATATAAATTTTATTTGCTTTTATGGTTTCATTGGTGTTTAATGTATAAATTTGTTATGATTTTATGGCTTAGCCATAAGAATGACAAAAATATGTCTAATGTTATGTTTATAAATATTTCTGTAACATTATAAAAATGTAAGTAAATACTAGAGGCTAGATTTTTTTTTTTAAGATTGAAAAACAGAAATGCAAGTGCAAAAAGTTATTCTTTCCAGCTTGGTTTGCAGTTACAGTATATTGGAAACAACCTATATGCCCATACATAGAAGAATAATATAATAAACAATGGAACGTCCACACCATAGTGTTATGCAGCCAAAAAAGGGATGGGAAAAGGTCCCTATATGCTGATATGAATGATTTCCAGGGAATGTTGTTAAGTGAAAAATGACAAGGTGCAAAAAAGACTATAATATGCTACTTTCTCAGAAGAAAGAAGGGGAAATAAAAACATATACATGCACCTGCTCATCTGTGTAAAATAAAACACAGGAAATATAAATCAGGATCTAATGAGATTGGTTACCCACAAGGAGTAAATTGAAATGGTTGAAATGGATGGAAAAATGGAAATGGAGTAGAATATATGGGGAGAATAACAACATTTGACTTTTGGACATTTTTGACATTTTCAATGTTTTACATATCCCAATTTATAAATAATTTAAATCAACAAATATGTGGGGTGCTCAATATTTAATACAGACAAAAACAGATGAACTTAACTGTATTAAAAATAAATAACATAACCACTTGGAAGCAGATAAACAGGAAAAGACTAACTTAAGTAACTTTGGAAAACAGTATTTTGACTATATACTTTAAAAACAAGATACAAATATCATTCCCTAATAAGTTTGTTTACACAGGGTATGGATTAGCAATGCAGAAACTATCAACACTTCTAAGTATTCCAGGATTAAGTGAATCCATAAACATATTGACCATATGCTTTACTGTCAAAGAATAAAAGTAGAAATAAGGAGAGAAGAGAAATCTAGAATGAATCAAATGATGTTAGATTGCGATCGCCCAGATTTTGATTTTTCAATACTATTTCTTAGCAAAAAGAACCTGGACTCCTTGGAGAAATGGCTGCTTCCAGGTCCGGGTTAGTAAAGGCACAGCATTGGCCTGGCACATCTTGTAGTTCCAGAAAGTATGGAACTATACACACACACACACACACACACTTTTGTAACCATTTTTTCAGAGATATTTTGAGACTGTGTAAATATTTTTTTCTCATCACACTTTTACCCACAAATTTTAGTATCAATTGATTCTTTTTTTTTTAAAGGATTTAATTTATTTTTAGAGAGAGGGGAAGAGAGGTAGAAAGAGAGGGAGAGAAACATCCAATGGTTGCCTCTCACACACCCCCAAGTGGGGACCTGGCCTGCAACCCAGGCAAGTCCCCCGACTGGGGAATTGAACCAGTGACACTTCAGTTCGCAGGCCAGTACTCAGTCCACTGAGCCACATCAGCCAGGGCAGTATGAGTTGATTTTTTTTTAAATTTATTTTTAGAGAGAGGAGAAGGAAAGAAGAAGAAGAGGGAGAAGAACATCAATGTATGGTTGCCTCTTGCATGCCCCCTGCTGGGGACCTGGCCCACAACCTAGGCATGTGCCCTGACTGGGAATCGAACCAGCGACCCTTTGGTTCGCAGGCCAGCACTCGATCCATTGAGCCACACCAGGCAGGGGGAGTCAGTTGATTCTTAACTAAAAAAAATTTACTGCGTTATTTTACAAACTGTGATTTTCGATTTTCATCTTCTTTGTACCTGTATTAACTGGAATTCTACTTTAAAAAAGGGCTTTCTCTTGTACTCAACTTATCCATTCATTAACTTATTTATGTAAGTCTGATTTTTATTTTATACTATAGATTATAATACATTACAATCTTTATTTATGTTGTCGTTGAAGTTTGTCTATTGCCCAATGGGAGTTAGTTTTTATGCCTTGACATGTTCTCATCATGTGTGGGCATGTGTGAGTGTGTATAGTTGCTTATTTTCTGGAACTAAAAGATGTTCCAGGCCAATCTTTTGTCTTCACTAACCCAGAGTTCAGGTACAATGGGACAAGTTGTCATCATGTGCCTCCTGCTGCCATGTACTGAAAACACTCTTGCCAAAAATACATTACTGAATTTAACCATAAGGAAGTATTAGAGCAATTCAAATTGACAATCTATAAAGTAACTAGCCAGTACTTCAAAAGTGTCAAGATCATGATAGACGCTACTATTATCCAATTAATAAAATTTTAATAAGGTTCTTAGATTACATATTAACATTAATTTCTTGATTTTTATAATTATGCCATGAGATAAAAATGTTAATTTTGGAGCCTCAAAAGATATGGGAATTCTGCATGCTATTTTTGCAACTTTTGTAAAGTATGAAATTATTTAAATTGTTTTAAAATAAAATTTTTAATTAATAAAAAGAAGGTGGACATTCTTCAATGTTGAGAAACATGACCAATCAGGGACAATTGGCCACAGTGGTAATAGGAATGTGCAATACCAAAACTGAGGTGCGAAAGGAAATGTTTCCATACTCTGCAATACAAACCAAAATGGAAAATGCACTAGAGACAGGTTCATAGATAGAGGGCAGGCTGACTGCTCTGGGGACAGTTAGGGGGTGGAGGGATGGAGTAAAAAATGAAAAAAAAGAACTCATGGACGGGACAACAGTGTAGTAATTGTAGGGGGTGCAGGAGGGTGCGTGGAGGTGAAAGAGGGTATAGGAGGGATAAATGGTGATAGAAAATAAATAAAATTTTTTAAATAATTAAAACTAAAAAACTGTAAAATGCAACAATTTTTAATACTGAAATACTTCTGTACTAGTTGAATCATTGGTTTTAACCTCCAGGTGTCTCCCTTAACTTCCCCAACCACCCAGCTCCTCCCCTGGGGCCCCATGAACCTCCCCATGAAAGAAGGCTGATGGGCTCATGCTATGGGGCTCATGATCTGATTGGTAAGCATCCATGCCACAGCAGTTGTTGAATATTTTGACTAGCATCACTGATAAATGTACTTGTACTTTGAGCCAGCTCTCCATACACTCCTAATAGTAATACTTAACAATTGCTGTGTTTTCCTATGTGTCAGGCTATATCACCGTGATTTACACCAAATATTTCATTTGATCTTTCAACAAATACATAAGCTTAATACTCTTGTTAACTAAAAATGAAGAAACTATACTGTAAAATCCTTCCACAATGCATTAACTGTCCTCAAAAAATCAATCATATAAAATATGATTCACATTATGGTGAGGTCAATGAAATGTGAAAACCCGTAGAGCTAGCCATCCAAGGGTTCTGCTAGGGTAATTGCACAAGTGAAAATCTTCTAGTCTCAAAGTAGTTTGACAGCACCTGGTAGGTACCAGTAAACTCAAGCTTAAATATTAATAAGAATAATTCTGACTGGGACTTCCAGGACAGTGCCAGGGATTCCAGGAGCCTCTCAGACCATGCCCAATCTGGGGAGAAAACTGGGAGCTCAAAGACATCCCCTTCAATTCCCCAGCCTATTCCCTATCTAGCCTCACATTCCTCCCACCTGCAGAAGATAAGAACAAGGCCCAGCCACCAATGGTATTTTGTTCAAACATGCTTTATTGTGAAATAGGCTATTATGAGATTTTACTTTATTGAGAGAGCTCAAGAAACTTGAGACTACTAAATTACGTGATAGGCTTAATAGTACTACTTGTTGGGTATCTAATCACAAAGTGCCTGTGACATTCCTTCATTTGTTTCCCTAAAATATTTTTCTCTTTAATTAGTTTTTAAGATGTTTATGCATTTTTTATCTACAAGATTTTAATTAACCTGAGATAAGTACTATGTTGTTGCACCCCAAATCTCCCTCATTGCCTTGCACAGAACAGGCATTCAGAAAATATTTAAATTTACTGCAATGAAAAATAAAGTTAAGAATATCATGTTGCTTTCAGGCATGGAGAGTTTAAGAACTGAGAAAATGGTGAGGAAGTAAAAAGCCAGACAATAGACTTGGAGGTCCTGATAAGGATTTTGTTCACAATCCTATGAAAAATAGGAAGCCATGAAACATTATACTATCAAAGTGGAATTAGCTTTAGATTGTCCTTTGTTAGCCATCTATCTCCTTTTAACTTTCTTAGTTTTTATAAAAGGTATCCTCATTGATTTTGCCTAAATGAGATAGAGTTGGAGATTTCATTCCCTTATTATTATTTTAGATTTGTGATTAATGAGACTATAAACCAAATACAACAGAATTTAAAAATAATCTCCTTAAGCTCTTGGAGCTTTTTTTATACCTCTTCATCCAGTCATGTTCTATTATAATCCTCATTTGCCGAATCATCACATTTCTGATGGTTCTAAGTGATGGGTGTTACATATTTTAGTTGTAATTTTGACATGGTCGTGCAAGGAGGTCAGCCATGTTTACCCACACACAGACTTACTCAGATGCACTCCCTCTAAGCTCCAGAACTGGGGTAGCAACTTGAAAGGCACCAGTGGCATCAGGGAGAAACTAAAGTGTCTGGTATCAAGGTGGGAGCTAGGGGATAGCTTTCTCCCAGACAGAAAGTGGGCAGAGGTCATTGAGCCCTCTCTGCACAGAGCACCAGAGCCAGTGAACCACAGAGCCAGCAGGCAGGTGCCATATCTGAGACACCATCAACATGGCTAACACTGTTTGCCTCACCCTGGAGATCCCCAGAGACTCCGTCCCACCCAACTTACATTCAAGCTGCTTTTCCATATGAATGGCTGGTCTTGGCTCATGCTTCACAACTTCCTAAGTCCTCTCAAACAAGCAACAGCTGGCCTCAGTGAGGCCCCAGCCCCTGTACTTCTTACCAAGTGGCCCCAGACCCAGCACTAGCAGCAGCCAGCCTAGATTCACAGCTTGGTTCTGCTTGGAAATCTCTATGCCCGACACAAGTAGCAGCCATTTCAGGTTGCTTTATAGCTCAGGCAGGGCCAATATGTATCCCTAATCATTTCGAATGGGGGAAATAATGGAAAAATCTCAACCATCTGAAGTATTTCACAAGTGTTGGTAAACTAGAGTGAAAATAATGTTAAGTTAGCAAAGGTGGGTGATGTTGCTAATGTGTTCATTTTGTTCAAGCCTGTGAGAAGCAGCAGATAGAAAAGCAGAATGGAAAATTTGACATTTTAATGGCAAAAAAGACAACCTACATAAATATTGGGCCAAAGCAGTAACAAAATTATCAAGACTTCTCATTTACAGTGATGATTTCTCAAACTGCAGAACCTTCTTCAAGGCTTAGTAGTCATTATTTGTCCCAAAGAAAGTGTTACTTTTCAGGTACACCTATCCCTTGCTTAATGATTTCCATTAGTTCTCAAAAACCCTGCTGTTAAGTAAAGGGCTTTTAAATTTTTTTAAATATTTCCATTAAATTTAATGGAAAAATTGTGATATGTTATCTCAAAACAAGATACTCAAACAATTTTCACAGCTGGAAAAATAAATCAGTTGAATGAAGATGTGTTTATATTAGTAATAAATAGCAATTTGAAAGTAAACAAAAACAGCTTATACACAACATTCAATGTTATTATTCTTACCCTTTTTTCTTATTTCTGGAACAATTTCTCCACCTATTTTTCAGAATTTGGGGCTCATGATTATTTTGTACTTCAACTGCACTTAAAATATCACAGAAAAACACCTTTTGGGCAAAATATGGGCCAAGTATGGTGAGGGCATAACAGAGCGAAGCTTCATAGAAGATATATTTTTGTCTCTCTCTTTAGAGGATACACATGATGGAGTTCAGAACATGTTGAACTAAACTATGGTGCCTTGGCATGTCAAATACTTTAATCTGAAGGAACCTAAGAAAGAGTAGGTGCAGGAAAGACTCTCTGACCTTCCTTTCTCCCCTGAGGCCAGTCACCGAACCGTCAGGTGCAAGGTGACCCCACTATGCCCAGGAGGAAGAAGGAAAGGTCCGCCTGATCTCCTGAGACTGAAGGGAGGGCCGGATCCCAACGAACAGGACTTGCTCAGTTTCCCCTGGTTCACTGGTCTGAGTTCATTCTTTTTGTCCTATCATATTTTTACATATCTTCCTACTTTTATCAAACCCAGTATAAAACACTCAGATTTAACCTTTTATTTTGATCTTCATTTCCTTATGAAAGTTCCCATGTCAAATAGACCTCATATTAAATAAACTGCTATGCTTTTCTCTTCTTAATTTGTCTTTCATCAGTCTAATTTACAGGGCCCCAGCCAGAGAACCTAGGAGAGAAGAAAAAGATATTTTTTTTCCTCCCATGCACACACATAGCAAAATGTTTGGATTCATCCATACACGGCAGGCAATTCAAATGTGTTCCACATGATAACCTCGGACTAGAAATTGTTATGTCAAGTAAATTGTTGACTATATCTTTGCCTGAGAACATAATATTAAAATGTCACTTTTATAATGTGTATATTTAGTGTATCTTTTGGTAAACAAGTTGTTTTAAGGAAAAATAAAAAGAGGAAAAAACAGCGAACACTTTTCAAAAGTCATGGTAAGTCGTTCACTGAACATTTATTATGGGGATAAATCAGAACAGAGTTACAAATAGAAAAGAGATTATTCATTTAATAAGAATTTTTTAAATGTTTACTTAAATCAAGTTGGACTACTCATGTAATTTAAGTTTTAGCATTTTTTAACTCCCTAATTTATCTTTTCTTGAGATTTTGCTGGAGGAAATGCCACAGGCTTAACCACTTTAATCTCTACTATGGCTTTCTTGTAGGAAAGTTACCAAAAAAAAAAAATTATATCATTTTGCTACCATTTAGCTCTCATTTCCTATCTTTTTCTACATTATATTTTATTGATTATATTATTACAGTTGTCCTGATTTTTCCCCTTTGCCCCTCTCCACTCAGCACCCCCACTCTCTAAGGTAATCCCCAACCATTATTCATGTCCATGGGTCATGCGTATAAGTTCTTTGGCTACTCTACTTCCTATACTGTACTTTACAACCCCATGGCTATTCTGTAACTACCTATTTGTACTTCCTAATGCCCTCATATCTTCATGCATTCCCCGCACATCTTCACCCATTCCCCCATACTCACTTTCCACCTGGCAACCATCAAATACTCTCCATATCCATGATTCTGTCTCTGTTCTTATTTGCTTAGTTTCTTTTGTAGATTCAATTGTTGATGGATGTATATTTATTGCTATTTTATTGTTCATAGCTTTGATCTTCTTTTTCTTAAATAAGTCCCTTTAACATTTCCTGTAATAATGGTTTGGTGCTGATTAACTCCTTTACTTTTTTCTTATCTAGGATGGTCTTTACCTGCCCTTTGATTCTAAATAACAGTTTTACTGGCTAGGGCAATCTTGGCTGTAGGTCCCTGCTTTTCATGACTTTGAATATTTCTTGCCAATCCCTTCGAGCCTGCAAACTTTCTCTTGAGAAATCAGCTGGCAGTCTTATGGGTACTCCTCTATAGGTAACTGACTGCTTTTCTCTTGCTGCTTTTTAGAATCTCTCTTTATCTTTAAACTTTGGCATTTTAATTATGATGTGTCTTAGACTGGACCTTTTTGCATCCATCTTGTTTGGGACTCTGTGTGTCCTGAAATTGCACATCTATTCCCTTCACCAAAGTAGGGAAATTTTCTTTCAAACAGATTTTCAATTTCTTGCTCTTCCTCTTCTCCTTCTGGAAACCCTGTGATGTGAATTTTGTAACACTTGAAGTTGTCCCAGAGACTGCTTATACTATACTCATTTTTTTATTCTTTTTTCTTCTGATTGGTTTTTCTTGCTTCCTTATGTTCCAAATTATTGATTTGATTCTTAGCTTCATCCACTCTACTGTTGTTCCCTGTAAATTGTTCTTTATTTCAATTAGTGTATCCTTCATTTCAGATTGGATCATTTTTATGCTGTAGAGGTCCTCACTAAATTCCTTGAGCATTCTTATAACCTGTATTTTAAACTCTGCATCTGATAGATTGCTTATCTCCATTCTGTTTAGTTCTTTTTCTAGAGTTTTGATCTGTTCTTCATCTGGGCCATGTTTCTTTGTCTGCTCATTTTGGTAGCCTACCTGTATGTGTTTCTATGTATTAGGTAGAGCTGCTTTGACTCCCTGTGTTGGTAGTATGGCCTAACGCAGTAGGTGTCCTGTAGGGCCAGTGGCACAGACTCCCCTATCACCCAAGCTGGGTATTCGAGGTGACCTTTCACATGGGTTGAGCATCCTCCTCTTGTAGTTGAGCCGTGATTGTTGTTGGCAGGCCAATGGGAGGGATTTACCCAAGCCAGTCAGCTGCACGGGCTGGCTGTGACTACTGACAACCACCGTCTGCCCTCCATGGAGGATCAGCTGTGCAGAGGCAGGGTTGTGGTGCTCCGATGTGGTCTGTAGCTGTCCACTGAGCGCATAGGTTCTGGGGTATCCCAGGTGGTTCAGGCCCTGGACCACCCTGCATGAGCTCTAAAGCAATCTGAGACAGCTGCTATTTGTGCTGAACTTGGAGATTTCCAGGCAAAGCCAAGCTATGAATCTAGGCTGACTGATGGCAATGCCGGGCCTGGGGCTCACTGAGGCCAGATGTTGCTTATCTGAGATGATTTAGAAAGTTGTGAAGTAGGAGCCAAGACCAGTTATTCATATGGAAAAAGAGCCTGGGTGGGGCAGTAAGTTGGGTGGGGTAGAGTATCTGGGAATCTCCAAGGTGGGTCAAGTAGTATTAGCGAGGTTGATGGAGTCTCAGGTATGGCATCAGCTTGCCAGTTCCGTTAGATGGAGGTTCAGAAAAGGGACAATGGCCTGTACTCACCTTGATGCCATATACTTCAGATTTTTCCTGTATACCACTGGTGCCTTTGAAGCTGCCACCCCACTGCTGCAGCTCGGAGGGAGTGAGTCTGAATAGGTAAGTTCGTGTGTGGGTTCTTTAGGGGGAACTGCTTGGGGTTCCAGGAGTTTCTTCCACAGACTCAATCCCCGCTGGTTTTCGCAGCCAGCAAACTTATCTTCCTGGCACTGGAGTCCTGGGCGGTGGGGCCTGGTGTGGGGCTAGGACTCTTCACTCCTAAGATGCCCCTCCCCAAGTTTTATCCGCCACATGTTGATGTGGGACCAGTCTGTTCTTCATCTGCGCCCTGCCCCCCAGTCTCGATGGAAGTGGTTTCTTCACTTCAGCAGTTGTCAGACTTCCATTAGACTCATTTTCTCACAGTTCTGCCTGATGGTTGTTCTGTATCTTAGTTGTACTTTTGATGTGGTTCTGGGAGGAGGCGAGCTATGTCTGCCTACGCTGTCATCTTGACCAGAAGCCTCATTTTTTTTAAAAGATTTTCTTTATTTATTTTTAGAGAGAGGGTAAGGGAGGGAGAAAGAGAGGGAGAGAGACACTGATCAGTTCCCTCTCACATCCTTCTGGAACGCAACCCAGGCATGTGCCCTGACCGGGAATCAAAACGGGCAACCTTTTGCTTTGCAGGATGATGCCCAACTGAGCCACACGGCGCAGGGCTTGCTCTCGTTTCTTAGAACAGCGTGATAGTAACTAGCACTATCAACCACACAATTCCTAGATCAATATCGTATACTGAAAAACTATTAGTGCTTTTAGGTCTTTGCCCAAACTGTTGTCCTGTTCATCTACAGATCTGTGTTACTGAGGAGGTCAGGAGGAAATGGACATCCTGCCTGGCCAGCCAGGATCAGCCAACTCACCCTAGCATGACAGATCTACGGCTGATTTCTCTGTCCTCTGAACATTATGTTACTATCAGTTCCACCCTCTTTATGTCTGTGTCCAACAATTCCCGCTCTTTGGTGTTTTCTATAGGTAGTAAATAATTTACCATTTTCCTTATCTTTCAAACGTATATGGCAATTAAATATGAAACACTGCTCCATTCACTGGGCCTATATAACTGTAAATTTACTTAGATATCAAAAAGCAATATAGCCACCTGAACCAAAGCTAAGGAGCTATGCTATGTTTACCTACAATTCAAGTCTTTTAGGAACAACTTACGACAGTGCTATCCAACAGAACTTTGCAATAATGGATGTGTTCAATATCTGCCTTGTTCAATATGAGAGCCACTAGAAAATGTCTATTAATTTAAATTAAATAGCTACTTATACCCATTAGGCAAAGAAGAGATGCAAAAAGTGAACAACTAGGAGGTCCTGGCAAAGGAGCCCATGTCATGTAGCAAAGAAATGTAATGTAATGCAAGCAGATGCCTCAAAATTTTGGCAGTCAGACACAGAGTCAGTGATGGCAAGCCCTCATCCTCAAGACAGCAAGAGCTATAATTCAGATTGTTCATACAGCTAAGAGTGACTATTATAGAGGAGGGAAGAAAGCTTTTCCTCTACCCTTTTAGATTCAGTAGCTGTGGCCTGTGAATTAAAGTGACAAAGCACACACTGCCCCACCAATGCAGAACAAAAAAATGTCTGGCTCTGGTTGGGTGGCTTAATTGGTTGAAACATCATTCTACACACAAAAAAAGGCTGTGGATTCAATTCTCAGTCAGGGCATACCTAGGTTGCAGGTTCAATCCCCAGCTGGGGTGTGTAAAGGAGGTAACCATTGATGTTTCTCCCTCACGTTGATCTCTCTCTCTCTCTCTCTCGCTCTCTCTCCCCCTCTATCTCTCTCTCTCAAATCAATAAAAACATATCCTCAGGTGAGGATTTTTTTTAAATGTTCTGAACAGAGATCTAAATTTTGTGTGTACACATTGGTTTTTAATGGGAGTCATGACCCACTATTGTTGTTTGTTGCTTTGCCCATGTAGATATTCTTTTCCTAAAGAGATTTTAAATTCTTAGAGAGACCATAAATTACACCACCAAGAATAGCAACAACAAAACAACAACAAAAATCAATGGACAACAAAACAAAACAACACAAAAAAACTGTCAACCAACACTACCCCTCAAGACACTTCCAGGATGTATTTCAAGCTTTCAGATGTTTACTGAATAAATTTGTGAATGTTTGTCTTAAAATATTAAAAATTACTCTCAAATTTAAAGGAGTATTGACTATACCCAAATGGGACTATTTTTTTTCCTTAAAGAATTTTTCGTCAGCCAGACTTTTCATTGGTTTAGAAAGGTGCTCATTAGGTCACAGAGTAAAGCCCCAAGATTGATGCTGTATTTTGATTTGGGGCCTGCTACGAATTCAATGGTGGCAGCAGGGCTGACATTAAAGATTGACTGGGTTTTTTTTTTCCCCTGGTTTGCTTCAGACCTCCTTTTATTATCTTCGGTTACCTAGCAACAAATAATGTTGAGCTAAGGCCAGATGATGCCATTTAGGCTCTTCTCTGTGAAATGATTTTGAGTGTCATTCATTAGCCATATTTCTTTGATGTTCAATAAAGATCCCTATTAGTGTGAAAACTAAAAAAAAAAAAAAGTGATCTGGCTAATGAAAAAATAATAATAAAGATAAAGTGACAGAAGACAGGTTAACAAGAGAAAAAGCATACAAATTGTATTTCATTTCAATATTTTAATTTTTCACTTATACAGGGATCTTCATGGAAAACTGAAGACCCATCAAGGCATTGACACCTGGGAGCTTATATACCATTTTAACAACAGGCAATAAATTTGTAAAGAATCAATACAAAAAGAAAAAGAGATTTTGGCTTCTTTAGCATAGTAAATTGTGCAAAGGTAAATGTCTGGGGGAAACTCATGGAAGATAAAGGTTATCTGAATAAGGGTTATTGTGCAGATCCGTCTCACTGCTTTCTGCCTCAAATGATAATGGTCGTTTTCCTCTTCCTAATACAGGGGAGGTGAGGGGAGAGACCTTTACAAATGGAAATTTATATCTTGCTTTAAGACAGAAAGGAGGAGGGCAGAAACCTCTCCTTATTTGCTACTACTTAACTGCCTTCCGCTCAAAACAGTCCCTACGCCGAACGGGCACATTTGGGGGTCGGGTATTCGGGGCCCCAGGCCATCACTCACTACCACTATTGGCTTTTGCGTAGGCAGAAGTCATTTGTTGCCTACGAGGATTTCCTTTTCAACTTCTTCCTCATTTAAAAGAAGTTGTACAGAAATATAATGAGACAAAACTATAAAGTTTTATCTTCTGATAGGCATCATCCCACCTCCATTTTTGAGATGTTGCATTCCCCATCTCTAACTTTGGACTCTAAATTCAGGCTCTGCAAATCTTTATATGAGGCTCATATTTCTGCAGCCATCATTAAAACAGGTTGAAATACATAATACTATAATCATATTTCACAAATATTTATTCAGGGTCTACTATGTACTTGATACTGTGCTAAATGTTGACAATACCCTGGTGAACAAAGTAGAGAGAGTCTCTGCATTCAGTGACCTTACAGTCTGGTGCATAAAAATGCATGAAAAAGTAAACAGATTAGAAATAAATAAATAAATAAATAATATAAACAAATTAATAAATATAAAATCATGAAATGAAATGAGAAATCTGAAGAGAAATAACTGAGTTCCACAAGAGAGAACAGCAGTGGGAAGTACTTTAGCCACGGGAGTCAAGAAACGTCTCCTGGAGAGGTGAGACACAAGCAATAGAAAGGAGCTAAGGAGTTAAGCATTAGAGAAGAAGAGGAATGACTGTGCAAAGGTCCATTTAAGGGAAAAGGAGGACAGACGTACACAAGAGGAGACCAAAGAGGAAGGCAGGAATGAGTTTATTCAGGGTTCCGTAGTCCTGAGTAGAGCTTGGGATTTTATTTTAAGTACAGTAGAAAGCTTGGAAGGATTTTGAAACAGAAATAACATGTTTCAATTTACATTCTAAAATAGTAGTTCTGAGATATCACTTCATGCCTGCCAAAATGGCTATCCTTAATAAATCAACAAACAACAAATGCTGGCGAGGATGTGGACAAAGGGGAACCCTAGTGTACTAATGGTGGGAATGCAGACTGGTGCAGCCACTGTGACAAGCAGTATGAAATTTTATCAAAAAATTAAAAATAGAACAACCTTTTGACCCAGCGATTCCACTGCTGGCACTATACCCGAAGAATCCCAAAACACCAATTCAAAATAACTTATGCACCCCTATGTTCACAGCAGCACTATTTACAATAACTGAGTGCTATGAACAGTGTAAGTGCCTAGCAGTAGATGAGTGGATTAGAAATTTACACAATGGAGTACTATGCAGCAGAAAAAAAGAAGGAACTCTTACCCTTCAAGACAGCATGGATGGAACTGGAGACTATTATGCTAAGTGAAATAAGCCAGTCAGTTAAAGACAAAAACCATATGATCTTACTTATAAGAGAAACCTAATCAACAAAATAAACTAATGAGCAAAAGATAACCAGAGGCATAGAATTATGGGATAGACTGACACTGGTAACGGGTGGGGGGACTGTTGAAAGAGGGTGAAGGGATTAGTCAAAAAACATATATGAAGGACCCATGGACATGGACAACGGTGTGTGGATTGACTATGGAAATGGGGGTGGGTTGGTCAGTGGGGAGGCAAGGGGGAAAAATTGAGACAACTCTAACAGCATAAACAATAGTAAAAAATAAAGTAGTAGTTCTGGCTGCTTCATAATAAAGAACAAAAACAGAGGAAACAACAGTGGATGCAGTGAGAACATTTGGGAGATTATAAAGTACCCTTTGTAAGGGGCTAATGAGTGCAAGAAGTGGTTCCCGCAACAATATATAAATAATAGCTGTGACATAAGAACCATCCCTTGGAACCTAGAACTACATTAATGGTTTTAAGGGAGTGGGTGCTAAAATTTCAGCACAAATTTTATAAGTTCTCAGACTAAGATTCACTTAGATTCAGGCTAAGATCTCAGCCTGAGAGTCAGTAAACTAAAAAAATGATGATATCATGGTTGTTCAGGCATAGATGGAGAGAACTCAGAAAAGGAGAAGAACGAATGATCAAACAATAATTATAGCAGTCGGTAACAGAAGGACTACTGGAGATGTGGAGAAACATGAAATGTAACCCTCAGTAGGTGTCAAGACCGAGACCCAGAACACACAGCTGCTGAGCAGTATTTGTCCTCCTGGACCTCTATGCTGTGCTCGCTCATCTATCAGATGCGCAGCAACTAGAGTTTCCAGATCATGGTGGTATGTGAGGATTAAATGGCTAATAAATATGAGCACTTGGAACAGTGTCTCGAAAACTAGCTGGCTCAGGACATATATAAACATTGTTAAAATAAATTTAAGTAAAATGTCAGATATCCGCCATGCTTTGTTTTGACTTTAAATAATAGCAATTCCATATGGCAATCTAGGAAAATTAAAGTTAATATTTATAACTTCTTTTCAATATAACTTTTGTTGACATATGATTTAGCTGCCCCATTTTATTAACTTTTATTTTTTATTAGTTATTATTTATATACTCAGTTACCTCCTTTAGAAATCTCATTTATTCATTTTTTGGCTCCCTATTGAGTTTAATAAGATATTTACTCAATAATGTAATAATTCTAGATAAAATAGTACCAGTAGTTTGAAATTTATTTTCTAAGGTAATAATATATTTAAATTTCTAGATAGAGCACCCTCACTAGGCTAGGATCAACTTAGAAAATCATCGCCTTTGAGGCAATAAGTAAAGGTCTGGAAACAGACAAAAGGAAAAGGTACCTTTTACTTTGAAATGTCTTTGGAAAATCAAAAGAGGAAGTATTTTTATTTGCAGGATTATTCATTCTGCTCTTCCAGTGATTACAATACAGTAGAAAGTATTTCACTGCATTTCAAGAACTAAACTGTAAATCAAATAGCTATATGGAGCCATAAGTATTTGCAATATATAATATGTTATTCAGTCATGGTTCTGATAAAAATAAGCATTAACATTTTTATTCAGTTCATTGTAAAATGGTTAAATGGTGAATATAGTTATCACAATATAAAGGGATTAGGGATTGAAACCTCTTTAATTGTTACCAAGTTCTAAATCCTGTTCTGAACTCTAGTTTGCTCTTATGGAAATTGTAAAGCACTACCAGTTTGAATTCCCTCTCTTTTTTACATAAATGCCAATAATATCTTGCAACTTTCTTTTAATAATTGCTTAAATTATTTAAATGTATGCTGACTGCTTCCTGGGTATTAAAACAGTGTACCGGCACTAAGGATAAAATTAAATGACTTGTTCATGATAAAACCAAAAACTTTTGTTATTGTCTTGCTAATTCCACCAAATAATTCCACAGCCGTTTATTGTTTTTTTTTCTTTCAGATATTCACATTTCAAGCTATTGTACAGTAAGTGAACTGATAACTATTTTCAATATACTTCAAATTTTCATTTAAATGTGCTACAGCAAAGACAATACTAGCTATACCTGCAGTGAAGTGAGTTTAGCCTTTCTACAGTTTTATGTTTAAAAGAACTCCAGAAAAATTATATTTTATCAATTATGTTACTACAGTTGTCCCAATTTTCCCCTTTTGCCCCTGTTCACCCAGAAACTCCCACTACCTCAGTCAAGACCTCACCATTGCTCATGTTCATGGGTCATGCATAATAAGTTCTTTGGCTACTCCATTTCTTATACTGTGTTTTATATCCCCATGGCTGTTCTGTAACTACCTATTTGTACCTCTTAATCCCCTCACATTTTCACCCACTCCCCCACACTACTCTCCCATCTGACAACCTTCACAACACTCTCCATATCCATTGATTCTGTCTCTGTTCTTGTTTGCTTAGTTTCTTTTGTAGATTCAATTGTTGATGGATGTATATTTATTGCTATTTTATTGTTCATAGCTTTGATCTTCTTTTTCTTAAATAAGTCCCTTTAACATTTCCTGTAATAATGGTTTGGTGCTGATTAACTCCTTTACTTTTTTCTTATCTAGGATGGTCTTTACCTGCCCTTCAATTCTAAATAATAGTTTTGCTGGATAGAACAATCTTGGCTGTAGGTCCCTGCTTTTCATGACTTTGGATATTTCTTGCCAATTCCTTCTAGCCTGCAAACTTTCTCTTGAGAAATCAGCTGACAGTCTTAAGGGAACTCCCTTGTAGATAACTGACTGCTTTTCTCTTGCTGCTTTAAGATCTCTATCTTTAACCTTTGGCAATTTAATTATGATGTGTCTTGGAGGGGCCTCTTTGCCTCCATCTTGTTTTGGACTCTCTGTGCTTCCTGGACTTGCATGTCTATTTCCTTCACCAAATTAGAGAAATTATCCTTCACTATTTTATTAAATAGATTTCCAATTTCTTACTCTTTCTCTTCTCCTTCTGGACCCCTATGATGTGAACACTGGACCTCTTGAAGTTGTCCCAGAGGCTACTTACACTATCCTCTTTTTTTTGGATTCTTTTTTCTTCTTATTCTGATTGGTTGTTTTTGCTTCCTTATGTTCCAAATTATTGATTTGATTCTCGGCTTCATCCACTCTACTGTCGTTTCCCTGTAAACTGTTATTTCAATTAGTGTATCCTTCGTTTCTGCCTGGGTCTTTTTTATGCTGCTGAGGTCCTCACTAAATTCTTTGAGCATTCTTATAACCAGTGTTTTGAACTGTGTATCTGATAGACTGCTTATCTCCACTTCATTTTGCTCTTTTTCTGGAGTTTTAATCTATTCTTTCATTTGGGCCATGTTTCTTTGTCTCCTCATTTTGGGAGCCTCCCTGTGTTTGTTTCTATGTATTAGGTAGGGATGCTATGACTCCCTGTCTTTGTAGCATGGCCTAATGTAATAGGTGTCCTGTAGGGTCCAGTGGCACAGCCTCCCCTATCACCCAAGCTGGGTACTTGAGGTGAGCTCTTCATGTGGACTGAGTACACCCTCCTCTTGTAATTGAGACTTGATTGTTTTTGGCAGGCCAATGGGAGGTATTTACATAGGCAGGTTAGTTGTAAAGACTGGCTGTGACCACTGACTACCAACCTCTGCCTTCCATAGAGGATTAGCTGTGCAGGGGTAGGGTGGTGTTCCTCCAATGTAGCCTACAGCTGCCCACTGGGTGTGGCAGGCTCTGGGGTATCCCAGGTGGTGCAGGCCAAGGTTAGCCCTAACCTGTGTTGTCTGTGGCCACCCTCCTAAGCTGTAAAGCAATCTGAGATGGTTGCTACTTGTGCTGGGCTGGAAGATTCCCAGGCGAAATCAAATTCTGAATCTAGACTAACTACTGCTAGTGCCAGGCCTGGGGCCACTTAGCAAGAGATATGGGGGTTGGTGGCTCACTGAGGCTGGCTGTTGCTTATTTGAGAGGATTTAGGAAGTTGTGAAACATACACCAAGACCAGCCATTCATATGGAAAGTCACAGTTAACAGTTTGGGTGGGCCCATAAATTGGATGTGACCAAGTCTCAGGTGATCTACAGGGCAGGGCAAACAGTGTTAGCCAGGTTGACATAGTCTCAGACATGGCACTTGCCTGCCAGCTCTGTGGTTCATTGTAGGGAGGGCTCAGCAAAAGGACAATGGCCTCTGCCCACCTTTCTGTCTGGGAGAAAGCTATCCTCCAACTCCCACCTTGATGCCAAATACATCAGTTCCTCCCTGATGCCACTGGTGCCCTTTCAAGCTGCTACTCCAATGCTTAAGCTCAGGAGTGAGTTGAGTAAATCCATGTGTGAATTCTTTTGGGGGACTGCTTGGGACTCCAGAAGTTTCTTCTACTGACTCAATCCCTGCTGATTTCTTCAGTGAGATGTTATAGGAGCTTATCCTCCTGGCACTGGAATCCTGTGCTGGGGCTCCTGGTTTGGGGCGAGGGCTCCACACTCCTGAGATATCCCTCCTGATGTTTGGTCTTCCTCACAGGGATGTGGGACCAACCCATTCTGCCTCTCTGCCCCTCCTACCTGTCTGGATAGATGTGGGTTCTTTAATCCATAGTTGTCAGACTTCCATTCAACTTGGTTTCTGATGGTCCTGAGTGATGGCTCTTCTCTCGTTTAGTTGCAATTTTGATGTGTATGCAAGGAGACGAGCACTGTTTACCTGTCTTGACCCAAAGTCCCAAGAACATCTTACCTTAATGCTACAGATTAACACTCAGTAAAGAACACATTTGCCACTATTTTTTGACAAAACCTTCTACTTGAAAGAAAATAATACACCTTCTTTCCCAAAGAAGGTATCCTCTTATAATGGGGGAATGAATACACTATACTTATAATATAAAGCTACCCGTATTAATCTTAGTAAATATTTAAATCCATCTTGTACTTTAACCTGATTTTTCTCTCAAAGCTAGAGTTTACAGGTTAAAACCTTCTTTTCTAAGTATACTTTACTCAATCAACAGGTTCAGTTCCTATGTGAACCTAAGAAACAGCCTGGCCTCTGAGTCCACCGACTGAGGGACACTGACCATAAATAGTTTTATCAAGACCAGCCCTGGCTGGTGTAGGTCAGTGGGTTGAGTGTCAGCCTGTGAACCAAAGGGTCACCAGTTCAATTCCCCAGAGAGGACACATGCCTGGCCAGTCAGGACATGGCCAGGTACCCAGTAGGGGATGCATGAGAGACAAACACACACTGATGTTTCTCTCCCTCTCTTTCTCCCTCCCTTCCCCTCTAAAAATAAAATAAATAAAATCTTAAAAAAAAAATCTTTATCAGGACCAGCAAGGACATTGCCTGCATGTCCACAAGCCCTCCCCCTGAGCTCTTTGTTCTGCTTTCCTTCTCCTCCCTCTTTGTAAAAGCCTTCTGTATCCATAATTCTGTATATCTCAGCTAGTAATCAAAGTTATGTCAACCCTGTACTTCAGTTCTCATTGCAGCTGAAAGACTGGAGATATGCTAGCACCCAGCCATAAACCACAGGTGTCTGGGGATGGAAGGAATGCTGATGTAAAGAGAGAGATAACACCAGAACAAAGGGAATGAGTCTGAGAAGCTGCAGGACTCCCCTTTCTGTCCCCCCTCCTCTTACTCCCAAGAGAAACAGTACATCTGTCCACTACCCCTGGAAAGTCGCCCCCATTTTGAATTCCCACCAGATCCCTATAAGAATCATTGGCTCAACCAGAAATGGGAGGATGAGTTTTTCTGAGGACATGTGTCCCCCATCTTTCTGAATTGCCAACAATTTGAATAAAACCTCTTTCTTTTTTCACCAGCACCTGTCTCATGAGTTTGACTTCCCTTGTGGCAGGCAGACAAACCTGGGTTTGGTTACACTCTTGTGAGAAACTCTGAAAAATAATTTCCAAAGTCATGAGGCATCTTGTTCTTTTTCTGCAAATATAACAACTCTCATACCTCTATTCGTACCATGACATCAGTCATTTGGAAAGAAAAAAAATCAGAAACTTTACAACTACAACAGTAAAATCTGGCCATTGCTAAATAGCAATTCGCAAGAGTCAAGAAGAAAACATTACTAATAAACTCTAAGAATCTTGGCAATTTTTAAAAAAATCTATGAAAGCATGACATGACTATATGATAGTGGTTTATTAAACTTTCTAACCTCCTCTACAATCAACTTTCTTGTCCTTTTAAAAATCTTACTCAAAATCAGTTTGGCTTCAGATGGAGAAATATGGGGTGGGGCAAAATTTGGTTTACAGTTGTAAGAACACAAAACAAAGGGTTTATTCTAGTATTATTATTAATTAAATAATTATTGTATTTATTATTTTTAACCCACTTTTTCTCACTCATGTATTTTAACTAATCAATCACTAATAAAAGTATGATCTTCATACATTTTGGAAAATTGCATTTCTAGTTTCTGGTTCTAAGAAAAGACAGAAAGACATCAGTCAGTTGATATGACATTCCAAAGGATTTGTTAAAAGATGAAATTTAGGCAATGTTATATGTTATACTAACTATTAAAACTGTATCAGGTCAGAGTATAATTTTTGTAGGTATCTTTCACTCTCTCCCTTTATCATCTGTCTTGAATTTGTCAACAAGTGCTGCTATTCTTTCATCATCACCATCCTTCCTTCACTTGCTGTTTCTTCTTTTTTCCCAGGTTCTCATCATCTAATGCCTGCATAATTATAAGTGGACCTAAGACAGCTTAAATACTCAGTGGATCTAAGACATCAATGTGAGAAGACATGCAAACATAAAACAACATTTTACTGGTATGAGAGAAAATAAGGACAATGCAGTTAAGTCTTTAACAAACCATGTTTGTGCATTTTAATGTTCTGCTCTGTACTTTGGAAATATGTCCTTCATACTAATTTGATGTTAAAATTCAATTCCTTTATGAAATAGTAGAAACAGTGTATAATAATTTACTTTTTATTTTTTGTTGTGTTTTTCTCAACAAACTTCCTTAGCAAAATAAATAATTTGACCACTATATGCTAGTCTTAAAAAATTTTAAAGAAACTTTACCGGTCTATGAAATCCAAAATTCTGTAAAACAGTAATAGCTGATCTCTCTAAATCTGGTTACCTCCTTCCAAATTCTAAAACCCAGGATCAGGTCAAACAGATGTAATGTACAGCATGACAACTATAGTTAACAATACTATATTGGTTTATTTGAAAGCTAAGAAAACAGATTTCAAAAGTTCTCATCACAAGAAAACAATTGTAACTATGTAAGGTGATGGATGTTAACTAAGTTTATTTTAGCAATCACTTTGTAATGTATACATCTATCAGTGTATCAATACATATGTCATATGACAATGCATCAAAGATATCATAATATTATGTTGTGCACCTTTAACTTCTACAATGTTGTATGTCAATTACATCTAAATAAAACTGGAGGGAAAAAAGAAACTTCAATAGTTCTTTACTGCATTCAGCATGTGTTCCCACACCTACAGCTACCTCTACAATCTGGCCTTATTTCACGTGTCCACCTACTCCAGTGAGGCTCATTGTCGCCCATATGTACTGTCCTTTCAGCTCTAGGTTTTTGATCATGCTCTGAAAACAAAAAACAAGAAACAAACAGACAAAAAAGAAATCACTCTTTCCCCCGTTTAAATACACCTAAAAGTAAAATATTTTATTTATTCCAGTAAGTGGTTACTTATCCTATTTGCTTGTTCAGATTCCCTTATAGAATCAAATTCCCTGCATTCCTTTTCTTGCTGAGTCAGCCAATTTACCTTCTTAATCTTACTGACTTGACTATTTCCAACTCAGTGCATATTCTCAAGGAAGCTGCCTTTGAGAATAATTTTTATATATAAATTTGAACTGGAAAAAGCAAAGCCAGATTTCTTAATCTAAGTGTTTACATATCTATTACTTTAATTTTAAAAGGCGTCTATAGAGCCTAGATTTTAGTTTGTCATATACATTATCAGTCTTACAGATAGATTAGTATATTATATGTTTATAGACACTAATTAATGAGTCAGGGATGCCCATGAAATTTTGTTATTAATATTTTAGGACAGACTGAAACTTAAATCAACAGCCTGGTGACAATATTTAAGATAACAATCGTACCTGATTACTTTTCTTACCATTTCTACCCAAACTCCTTAACTTCTTCTCATTGCCACATAGTATTAAACACCCATCTCTATGTTAAAGACAATGTAACCATTTCTGCTCAGAGCAGAGTTGTGTAAAAGTATATTTAATAAAGTGTATGATGGCTCCTTATTACCAACCTAAACTCATTTAATATCTATACCCATTCAATATATAACTTTTTCACAAGGCATCAGAATAGCTTAAAATGATGGGAAGTGTATGGTCCTGTAATATTTGAACAAAAATGTCAGAATAAAAAATAAATTTACTTTAAAATGTCAGTATATCTATACTGTTACTTATTTGTGTACTTGTACCTAGCTGGGGCACAGTTCTAACTCTAGAGTCAGAACACCTAGATTTAAGCAAACACAAACTAAGAACCTGTGGCAACGTGACTGTGACAACAGATGTTCCTCAGAGTTTCACTTTCTTCATCAGCACATAGTGGGAGAATAAAATACCCTTCAAAAAGTTGTTTAAGGATTAAATGAGGGAATATCAGTGAAAAATCTTTGTAATATTATTATGTAACTATAGGGAGGTCTCAAATTGAACAAGGCTTCATTATACTTGTGCTCAAGTATTGTAACTGTAAGCCAAAAGAAAAAAAACATAAAAGGCAAGCTGCCTGCAATCAAAATCCCTACTAAAACACCTTGCATACCTTTCAAACTCGCCACCATTGGTAATATTTCAAGTGGCACAAAAATATTTTTATTGCACAAGTTTCTGCTTACTGCTAATAAAAAAATATTATTTCTTATATCATGCAGCTTGACTGACAGTTTCAATTTTCCCTTTGGCTAATACAAAGTGAACTACTCAGCAAATAATTGTGCACTATGTGTATGATTTAATTTTAATATAAAATTAAAGAGATTTATGTAGAAAGTAAAAACGAACCAAAAAAAACCCCTTAAACTAATTATATATGGTTTTTATGAAGCCTCCTTGGCATGAACCATGTCAGTAGACTGTTGAAGTCAAAAGTCAATTTGCAGTAGGCCGAAGAGGTGAAAAAGTGCAAACTGAAATTATATGCTTTGCTTTTACAAAGTACCACCGAGAAAGAGTGGAGGAAGGTGTGATAGAATCTAACGGGAGCCCTGCCTGGTGTGGCTCAGCGAACTGAGTGCTGGTTTGAGAACCAAAGGGCTGCTGGTTTGATTCCCAGTCTAGGGCGCAACACCTCTGGGTTGCGGGCCAGGTGCCCAGTAGGGGGCGCGTGAGAGGCAACCACACATTGGTGTTTCTTTGCCTCTCTATCTCCCTCCTTTCCCCTCTCTAAAAATAAATAAAATCTTAAAAAAAAAAAAAAGAATCTAAAGGGAGCCTGCAGAGACAGGAAGAAGGGAATAAGGCAAGGGCAGAGGTACTGAGGAGTGCATAAATTCAAAGGGGAGGGAGAAATGTGTGGGATTAGAAGCCAATGGCTGAGGCTTACAAAGCAAGTGAAAGGAGAGAAAATGACAACAGCGATAGCCTCACTTTTGCTTCAACACAGGTCTGTAATTTATTTTTTAATTTGATTGTTAACCATTTGAAAGGGTCCATGGGTTTGTTTTTATTTTTCCAACATTGCATAACATACTAAATCACAAGAATCTCCCCTTCCTGAAGTTACAGTTGAGATGCCAGCTGGGTCTGTAGTCATCACAAGGCTCTACCGGAGCCAGAGGATTCGGTGCCAACATGCTGACCCACAGTTCCCTGGTGGCAAGAGGATTCAGTTCCTCTCCCTGGGGTCTCTCCAGAGAGTTGCTGGAGTGTCCCACAGCACAGCAGCTGGTTTCCCCCAGAGCAAGTGGTCCCAGAGAAAGAGCCCAGAGCTGCAATGTCTTCTGTGACCCAGTCCTCAGAAGATACATACTATCACTTTTGCCCAATAATATCAGTAGAAGCAAGTCTCTAAATCCAGCCCACACTCAAGGAGAAGGGAATTAGGCTCTATCTCTTCAAGAGTCAGAGTCTGCGAAGAGATTTGAAACCACCACAGAGGGCAAGGGTAGAAACAAGGCTAGTTAGGAAGCCAGTGCAATGAAACAGTGCAGTGGAACAGAGTGATCACTATGGAGATATTAAGAACTGGATGGATTCTTGATATATTATGAAAACAGAGCTAGCAGGATTTACTGAAGGATGAACAAGATGAGGATTATAAGAAAATGAGAGAAGTCAAAAATTAACTACAAGTTGCTTGGCCTGAGCCACCATACAGGTCGAGTCACCATTAACTAAGACAGAACTGCAAAGGAAGCAACTTTTGGAATTAGTAACAGCAGTTCAATTTTGGACATTTTAAGTATGACATATCTATTAGACATTGAAGGAGAGATATCAATTAAGAAGTTGAATATTTTCATATGAAGTTCAAGAGAAAAGCAGGGAGGAAATACAAACTTATTTAAAAGCATGAGAATAGATTAAATCACCCAAGGAATGAGCACAGACACAAGAGGAGATGGCTTTGGGCTGAGCCCTGGGGTGCTCTAACATTGAAAAAACCAGAGAAAAAAGAAGCCAGCAAGAGAGACTGAGAAAGAATAACAACAAGACAAAATGAAAAGTACGTTGCCCTAAGAGAAAGTAAAAATGTGTATCAAGGGGGAAGAAGGTAATTGATCATTCTATATCCTAACCTGCTGCAAAGTGAAGTAAAATGAGGACTGAGAATTGATCATGGAATTAGAAAGGTGCATTAGTGACCTGGTCCATGCAGTTCCAGTGTGTTCTGGAGACCAAAGCCTGAAAAGGAGGAGCTTAGAGACAATGGTAGAGGAAGAAAGATGTATCCTTAACATTTGAGGAACCACGGTATGAGTATAAATGGAGGCTAATATACATTCTCATAATTTCAATGAGTAATTAAATCTTTATTCTATTAAAGAAAATGAAGTTTCAGGAATTTCCCATGATCTACTTAAGTTGCAGTTTTGATGAGAATAATTTTCTTGCTTATTTTGTTTTGATCAATAATTAATCATTAAATAAAAATGTATAATGTCCTATTTATGATTTTTATGTGGGTCATGCACAACTTTTGCTTTGTTTTTAGCTTTTAAAAATTTAAGCAGAATGCCTCTTGTAAATTTTCTATTTTGTTTTTTCCGCAATTTTCTTTTTTCCTGAGCTTCACGTTTCAGGGAAGCACTTAAAAAGTAAGACTTCCCTTGTTTCTATTTTTACTCTATTTTTATCACAGTTTTGACATACTCATCTCCAGTGATTTAAAGAATTAAGAAATAAATGCAACTGTTTTTCAGAGTGTTCAAATGTGGATAGATTTCTATCAAAAATGTGAGTTTAAAACTCACTTGTTTAAAAAATTGAAAAATCATTCCTCATATATTTTCAAATAGTTCATTTTTCTCTTAAAATCTTCAAAACTATTTCTTAAAATTAAAAGGCACAATTATTAATGGAACCTTTTTTACATCAATATTTAAAGTCAATAGTTTTAATTTTTTTAATTTAATATTATTAACTTTGGAAAAGGAAAAAACCATTCCCATTTCTAACCAGTAAGCCTTCTAGTTGTCAATGTGATATCATACTTAATGCATATTATGTCTAAGCGTAAATATATACAAATTAAGGAATAAAGTGAATGTTCACCACTGCAGAATATTCCTCAGCGACCATGGGCAGTACTTCACCAACGCTTGAGGACCTCCAAAACCACCCACTAGGACACAAAGTGAAACAAGAAAATGACAGGAGGCACTCGGGCATCTACTGCATTAGTACTGATAGGAAGGATCTAATACATCTATTTGTCCTCCTCACTGAAGTGTTTCCTCTGCTCACATTCTCCCCTTGCCCTGAAGCTGCTTCCTTTCCAGTGGTAACACAACACAACACACAGGCTCTGCAGCATTTTGTTTCAAGGACTTTGGGCAAGCAGGGAACTTTTCCCTGTGGTCTGACAGAGAGAGCCCTGAGAGTGTCTGTTTTGTAATTGAATTTCACGACTTTATCACTCCCCTCCCCCACCAAAGGAGGGCAATAAAAAGGGCCAGACATACCATTACTTTGTTTCAACAGTAACCTCTGTTACCTACACACAATAACCAATTGAGAGCTTTGGGACCCAGGGCTCTGGGGACAGTTTCAGACTCTTACCTTCAGGTAGAGGGCTGAAAGCACTAAGATTAGTATCTGAAATATTATTGGGGCTATTGCATTTGATAGAGAATAAAGGTCATACGAAAGTCTTTGCTTAGCTTCCTAAAATTCCATCTCATTTTTGTTAAAAAAAAAAAAAAAGATTAGAGGGTCCAGCATAAGATAGAAAATCACCTCTAGTTTTGGCAGACAACTATTTTTGACTTAAAGGTCTTTTTATTTCATTATTAATCCTTCTGTTTTATTTTCTTCAGTCTTAATCTCTTTTAGTTCCTACAGATGGCTTAATTTATATAATTGCAGCATATCTTCCATTAGTTTTTACAGAGGAAAATTCTGTAGTTTTGTGTATATTCTGATTTGTGGATATTATAATGCAGATATTTTAAAACAATTAACATCTGAAATTTAGCTTTTTGGAAAAAAGAACTCTTCCAAGAAGTTGATATACTTTTTTCTCATAGCCACACTTAATCCTATGAAAGGTTTAGTTCTCCATTGAGAACATGATAAAATTGACCCCGATGCAACCTGAAAATGAACATGCTCTTTCATTTGGGAACAAAATTCAATTATAAAGAAACAGAAACACGCAGAGATCAATAGCCTATTACAGTACCAGCATGAAGGATAATGTCAGCTCGGTTAATTCTACTGAAATATGTGGCTATATACTGTTTATTTGCTTGTGCATTCCTACATGAGAAGTGACATACATTGAGTTTAATTTTATTGGAAAACAAAGGGTATATATGTAGAATTGAGCAGTGTTCAGAAGCATAATAGAAAATGCAAAATCAACAAGCTAACAAGCTGGAGCAAAAGAAAAAAGAGGACTACCTCAGTAAATTACATAGATTCTCCTTAAAAATACAACTGGAATTTTAATATCCAGTAGTCTCATTTTAATAAATGTATTTCTAAAAATTTGGCAAGAAAACAGAAATATACTATATATCTGGGCTGGAAATTAATTTCGAAGATGCATATGTCTCGCCCACAGATTTGTTTTTAAGGTAGGAGTCTTGCAAGGATTGTGTAATCCACTCCTGTGATTTCATGGATGAACAGGTCCAGAGGGACTGAGTGACTTGTTAAGGTCAATCAGCTGCTTAGTTTGGATAAGAAGTGTGCTCTCCTAGCTGGTTAGATAGGATAAGAAGCTTCCAGGTTTGAAGTGTCTCTGACAGGGCTTGAGGCATTCTACCCCAAAATATGGCACATTGGCATATTTCTATATTTTAAGCTGAGGAATTTGAGAAACTGCAGGCTGAAATAAATTTCTAGGCCCAAGATGAAGCCTCTCCTGCCTGGGATACAAACAAAAACTTAGAACAAAACCAGAAAAAGGATAGGGAATGTCAGATTAGGGGGTAGGGATGGCAATTTTAAACATGGTAGCCAGGAAAGGCTCCACTGAGAATGTGACATTTGAGAATAGGGTGAGAGTTTGAGTCATGCAGATATTAAGATTAAAGTTTTTCAGACAGAAGAAACAGCAAATGCAAAAGCCCTGAGATCCAAATGTGGCTGGTGTACTTGAAAAACTGGAGACTGCCCTGACAAGTGTGGCCCAGTTGGTTGGGTGATGTCCCACAATGTGAAAGGTCAACAGTTGGATTCCCAATCAGGGCACATGACTGGGTTGAGGGTTTGGTCCCTGGTCGGGGTGCGTGCTAGAGGCAACTGATTGATGTTTCTCTCACATCAATGTTTCCCTCCCTCTTTTTCTTCTTCCCTTCCCCTATCTCTCTAAAAATAAATAAATAAAATGAAGGAAGGAAGGAGAAAGGCAAGGCAAGGAAAAGAAGGGAGAAAAGGAGAAAGACGCGGAAATAGGAGACCGGTGTGGCTGAGCAGACCGAGTAAGGGAGAAAGGGAGGAGGAAGAACATGTGGGAGCATATGGAGCACAGCAAGAATTTTAGCTTTTGCTCTGAGGGAAATGGAGGCACTGGAGGGTTTTGAGCACAGGAGTAATATGACTTCACACTCAAAAGCATCACTCTGGCTATGTAATATATCCCAGAGAAACAAAGGTGAACATAGTAAAAAAAAATTAAAAAAATAAAAATTGTGCCGGTTGCTGTGGCGATGGTAGTAGTGAGAAAGAGCTAGGGTTTGCTGCTGGGTTTTATATAGATTGAGAGGAAAGGAAGAGTTAAGGGTAACGCTAAGGCTCTTTGGTCTGAACAACCATAGGATGGAGTTATCATCAGCTGAGACGAAGGTTTCGTTTGGACATGTTGGGTTTCAGATGTGTATTAGATATTCCAGTGGAGTTGATGAGTAGGCAATTTACTGCAGGAGTTAGGCATTCAGAAGACACTTTTATCCTTTATTTTAAAATTGGGAGAAAACAGCATAGGAATGATATTAAAACAAACAAAATAAATATAGACAGAAATGAGAAGACATTCAAGGACTAAACTCTTAGATCTCCAACACTGAGAAGCTGGGAGGATGAGGCGGTGCCTGCCATCCTTTTGCTGGTCTCCGCTGTGGGGTGGCTGGCGTGATCCTTGAGGGCATCAAATTGTATGACTGAAGAATACAAGGGCCATTATCTTTGCTCAGTCATAGTCTAGAGAAACTGTCGCCCACCCTACACAATCCTCAGTGACTCAACCTCCAGTCAGACCTTTCCTACTGTGAAGATGTCCTCATGGAGTCTGGAGGCAACTCCCACTGGAGCTGGCTGGCCCATGACTGCAGCAAACCACTTTGAACAAGTGCCCAGAAAGATCCCTTTCAAATACAGTGCTTCCGTGGGAGCCAGGAATGCTGCCGCAGGCTCACCTTTCTAGCCACCTTCATCAGCCATTGCCTTTAATGTTGACACAGAGCCTCCCTAAGTGGCAGCCTCAGGCCAACCTTCTGAAAGGAGAATGGAAGAAGTTACTCTGTGTTTTGCTTTCCTACAAATTTTTCAGCCTGGAGAAGGGAAGTTGGACACTCACAGCTATTTACCTCTTTCCCACATATTCTGGAACCAAAAGAAAGAGGCTTTCCACTTCCCTCTGGCACAGTCTTCCAGAGCATGATATCCTCCTTTTCTTTTGGGTAGTAAACCTAACTGTGCGGCCTGAACAGTGGAAAAGTTATCTTTACTATATTATAGAAGAAAGTATGTGATCTGAGTCCTCTTGGCACAATTCTAAATAACAAAAGACTTGGATCAGCTTGGAACTAGGTATTGCTAAAGATGAATATTCATTGGTTTAATTGCCCTAAGGTATTATCCCTTACACACCAACTACCTTCTGCTTGCTCTGTGCAATTTGCAGCTGATTTTAAAACAAAAACAAACAAATAAACAAACCAAACCCTGACTTTCCACTATAGTATGTCATTAAAAGGGTGGTTTTTCCGAATCAGTATTTCATTCTATGATTGTTTTAGTTGTTCATGTTTTGTTGTCATCACTGTCTTTTTGCTTTAATTATGTACCAAACTGATTTCCCAAAGGACACAACTTTAAAAAAAAAATCAAATCAATCAATATGCTTTACTGCTACCTAAACTATAAATCCAAAATATTATACAAAGTGATTATGTTGACATTATTTATGCATTCCCTTCTAAAGGTCACTCCTGTAAATTGAAGGTTTTCTATCAAACTGACATTGCCTGTGTTTTGCTCATCACTGTTTAACCTCTAAGGACCTGTTTTCCTCTTTGAGGGAAAAAACCTCATTTGTTCACATTAATACACACAGGTTTGACAGCCAATGCTGGTAGGACTTCACTGCTTATTAATACTTAAGTTCCACAACCTTATCGAAAACTTTTCTTCTTGTCAAATAACACACTGAAGACATTATATGAAAAAATAGCTTCACCAAAGAGGCTTACTTTGAAGTTAAATTTGTACCTAATGGATCAAAAAATGTCTGCTTCATTGATTGTTCCTCTTCAATTCAAGGTTTAATAGACTTATTCATTAATCACATAGAGTTGTTTTATGAAGGAGAAAGTCAATTCATTTGAGCTAAATGTGTTTTTGTGATGTGAGAACATGAACTTTTTGGGGCTAAACTATAAATACATTGGAGGTTAAGTAGAATGGTAAGGTAGTAATATTAATGTTTTATAATGGACAAATTTTAAATTATACAGGAGAAATGTAATAATATTATACCTGTAACATCCAAAAAATTTATATTTCACTGTAGTTCTTATATCTTATTAGTAGAATTTTTCTATTAATAATTTGTGCTTTATTTCACACCGAACACAAAAAAATTTTGGAAAATACTTTCCAACCTAGCCAATTGATGATAAACATATGAAAATTAAAACTGTTTTACATTTATTAAGTTCTCATTTTCCTCTAAACGTCCTAAGAACATTAATAACTAATGGTCCTGGCCTCAGATTATCCCAATTTCTAGTTTTCTGGTGCCAATGGTACCTACTCCACGAAAGCACATCTTTCACTGTCCTGGACTCTACTTAATTAGAGCAGATATTTAGTGGACACCTACTAAAGTAGATTAATGAACAAAATAGGGTTGTTTTTTTTCAATTTGCTTTCAGTTCTGAAGGATTTTAACACCTACCATCCAAGAAGTCAACGTGTTTAACAGTTAAATAATAATGGAACGTATTTCCGCTTGAGTGTTTCAAAAGCATATAAGCTGTATTCAAAAGTGACCTTGTGTGAAAATCCTACTGCGTAAAAACATAAAAACACATAATACTCTGGTTAAGCTGCTCCCTCAGAGGGCCCTGAAGATCTAAACTTGAAAACCACCACCAGGAGGCGCATAAACTTTAGAGTCAGATAGATCTGGGTTTGACTCAAACTACCCTCCTTATCATTTTTCTGGCCTAGGACAGGCTGCTTAATTGGACTGTCTCAATGTCCTTGCCTGTAAAATAGGAACAATCATACCAAGGCTGCTTTATGAATGGGGACAGTTTCTTTACAAAGTGCCTGGTACATGGCAGGTACTCAGTAAAACGTAACTTGAAAGATGCCATTAAGAAGGAAGGGATAGAGGAAAGGAATAAACAATTTCCTATTGTGTTATTCAGCTGAAGTTCCCTTTAAATGATTTTCGTCCTGCTTTATTGTACGTATTTTTAAAAGCTACTTCAAATGCTTTTGAAAAGGACCATATTACACAGACATACATCCTCACATAACACAGCTATATTATGTTTCCTTCTGATCCTTCACATTCTAATCCCTATAAAAATATTTTTCCCCACTTTGGAAACTCTGTTTCACATAGACTGTTTCTGTTGTTGTTGTTGTTGTTGTTGTTGTTGTTAATTTAAGCAGCATCTATCAAGTTTAATAAAAATATAAAAAAATATCATTGTCTTTAGCAGGATGCAAAGGACCTTATAGCTGAATGGTAATATAATATCACCTACTCCAGCAAAGAACCAAAGCTAAAACTGTTAAGAGTTTTTTAAACCTTTGAGGGTTTTTTGGTTTTTTTGGTGTTTTTGTTTTTTGGTTTTTGTTTTTTTTGTATTGTCACAGAATTACTAACCTCAAACTTCTTTTGCTCTAAAAACACTCAGGGAAGGTTGCCTTAGAGCACTTAACAGAAACTGCCCTTGCTACTTGAACTGAGCTGTAAGTGCCATTCCTTCTCCACGGCCTGCTTCCACTCCCTACCAGCAAGGAAGTCTAAGCAGCAAGGAAGTCTCAGCACCACTGAATAAAATGTTTTAAACACATTAAGTCTTATCCAACTCACTAGCAAAATTATTTCTTGAGGACTGACCTCTTTATAAAGTAATTTTTAAGTACATAAACTAATAGAAAGTCTGCCTTTAACAATACTAAGAAGAGCTTACTTATCATTTACTTATATAATATTTACTACATGCCATGCACTATTCTAAGCCATATATATATATATATATATATATATATATAAATTTAATGAATTCTTTCAATAGTCCTATGTGATAGACACAAATGTCATCTCCCACGATCAGATCATACAGCTAGTGGGTACAAGAATCTACATCCAAAGTCCACACTCTTCATTAGACAAACTGCGTTTTATTTGCTTCTGGGAAATACATATTATTTTCAGAAGCATTACTGAATAGGGTGTGCTTTTACGGATGTAGGTGATCGAACATGGCATAAGGAAGAGATGTGCCTTTTGGAGGAAACACGATCAATTGTCACCACATAATTTGTGATACATAGAATCTAATTACCTGAAAGTAGTTGTAACTTTTTTTAGTATCTATGTTTCCATGTAAGCATACTTTGGATAACTATATTTAGGTGTGAGCTAGGTATCAATTATCAATTGTCACAGTAATGCTGCATAATGAACTATCCCAAAATGTAGAGTGTTAAAATAACCATTTATTGTTTCACCTAAGTCTGTCTGTCAGCTAGGCAGTTCTAGTCTGAGCTTTTCCTTGCTCAGGCAATTACCTGTGGGCCAGGTAGGCAACTCTGATCCCAAAAGGTTTGGGTTGATTCAAAATACCTGGGATCACTGAGTTTTTTCCTACCTATTCTCCCAGCCTCTATTAGGCTAACCCAGGCTTGCTCTTACACTGATGGCAGTGTTTTGACAGACAGAAAAGAGCACAAGCCTTCTTGAGGTTTAGGCTTGGTGCTTTTACATTAATATTCCCATTAATTCCATTGACCAAAGCAACTCACTAGATCATCCCAGATTCATGAGGTGGGGAAATAGACCCCACTTTGTAATGCAAGAAGGTGCAAAGTCATATTGCAAGGGGAAATGGACACAAGGTGAATAACTGGGCTTTTTGTGATTTATCTGCCATTTCACACACTATTTCATTTGTACTATTTTGAAACATTCTGATATACGGTCAAGTCCCAATAATTTCCAAGTATATATGAAACATGCATGAGAAACTATATTCAAGGCCATAAAACAAATCTTATCTGATTTAATAGGAATCATGAAAGTGCATTTTCAGATCATAGAACTAGAAATTAGTAAGAGAAAGATACCTAGAATATCCTCAAATTCATGGGAGGTAAACTACACATTTCTGAGTAACCCATATGTCAAAGAGAAAGTCTAAAGTCAATTTTAAATTATTCTTAACTAAATGAATATTAAAATACAGTAGTCTCCCTCTTATCCATGAGGGATATGTTCCAACCCCTCACTGGATGTCTGAAACTGTGGATAGTACCGAACCCTATACACAATGTTTTCTCTTACACATATGTATCTATGATATAGTTTAATTTAGAAATTAGGCAAAGTAAGAGAGTAACAATAAATAACGATAAAATAAAGAAATTCTAAAACACACTGTAATTAAAAGTTATGTGAACGTGGTCTCTCTCACTCAAAATATTTCAGCCTTGCCAGTGCAGCTCCGTTGGAGCACCAACCCCGTACATGGAAAGGTTGGGGATTCAGTTCCTGTTCAGGGCACGTATGTAGGTTGCAGGTTTGCTCCCCTCGTCGGAGACAACCAATGTTTCTCATATTGATGTTTCTCTCTAAAATCAATAACACATTTTTAAACACATTTTTAAAATTTTAAAATTTATTTTACTAAACCTACCTTTTCACTGGAAGGAATCACTTTCCCACATCTCTTGCCTTATCAGAATTGCCAGAACGACTGCTCTTCCACTTTGGGGCCATTATTGCCTAAAATAAGAGTGACTTGAACAGAAGCACTGTGATTCCAAGACAGTCCATCTGAAAACCGAGAAGCCTACTCAGTGACTTATGGGCCAGGAGTGTATACAGCCTGCAGACGCTGACAAAGGATAATTTACATTCTGGCAGGGGTTGGACGGAGAAAGCAAGACATCGCGTGAGATTTCATCGCAGCTACTCAAAACAATGTACAATTTAAAACAAATGGTTTATTTCTAGAATTTTCTATTTAATATTTTCCAACCAAGGTTGAACACGGGTAACTGAACCCATGAGAAACAAAATCACAATTAAGGGGGAACTAATGTACAACATTTCAAAATTTGTAGAATGCAAACTTAATATTCAATAGACCTAGCTTAGCTAATGCTCTGTCCGACTTCAGTAACGACAATAGAGTCTGGTCCCTAAGTAACTCCCTGAGTGAAGCCTCTGGCTTCATTTTTATTAAGTTTACACTACATTTTACAAGCCCTCAGTCTCCTTTATTTTCTTTGCATTTTTCAAAAATTTTATTGATTTTGAGCAAGAAAAAGAGAAGCATCGATTTGTTCCACTTATTTATGCATTCATTGGTTGATTCTTGTACGTGCCCTGATCAGAGATCAAACCTGTAACCTTGGCGTAGCTGGACGATGCTCTAACCAGCTCAGCCACCTGGCCAGGGTATTTTCCTTTATTTTCAGTACTTCATAGTGCTAACCCTTCTTCCCTAATTAATCATAATATTATTAATATTTTAAAAGTTATAATGCTTTTCTTTCCTAAATTAACCATAATATTAATCATTAATATTTCCAAAGTTTTAACTTAAATCTGACAATGTCACATTTGGGGTGGGTTTTCAGTGGCAATGGGAAATTGCTGCTATGAGAAAGTGCATTATGCTAAAGATTTAATATGAACAGATTTTACTGACCCTTGGAGAACCAACTGCCTTACGTTTGGTGCAATGTTCAGTGCATAAGTGAATTTCATCTTAGGTAAAGTAACACCATATTTTTTTTGTTTACAAAGGAATACAGATGCAGCGTTTCTATACTGTGCCCAGCATTTTACCACAGAGTATTAAATTGTGTCCTCTCCAGAATGAGTCTCTCACTAAAAATGTTCACCCACCGCCAGCACTTCTGCCTAGGAGAAAGCTACTTCTCCAGACCTCCCCAAGGTAGTACCATTCAATGCCTCCCTGTATATCCCTGGTGCCTTCTGAGCTGCTGCACTAGCACTGGAGCTCAGAATTATTACAGCAGCTGTTAAGTGGCCCTAGGGCATTTCACTACTCCACAGCCTTGTGAGGCTAGTGGCCACTACACCAGGTATCACAGGTGGGGAGTACTGCAGGACTTCAGAGGGAGAATCAAGGATGTGGGAGTGGTGGAGCAGACCTTCATAGAAAAGAGGGACTTAAACTCATCTTCGAAATGTCTGAATTTATAAGTTTGCAAGTGGGAAATAATATGGCAAATGTCAAAGTTTGGGTACTTCCAACGTTCCCCAGTCTTTACATAAGAGATGCCCTCACTGAATTTGTCATGGATGAAATGTGACCCTCAGAAACCTGATCACATGAGCACAAGGTCTTCACATAGAGGCAAGCACATAGTAGCCAACCTCAGGACACTGACGCCTGACGCTGGATGAGATCAAAGGGTCATTTTTTAAAAATTAAACTTTTTATTTTGAGATAATTATAGACTGATACGTAATTATGAGAAATACTAGAGAGAGATCCCATGTGCCGTTTACACAGTTTCTCCAATTGTAACATCTTGCAAAACTATAGTGCAATACCACTTCCAGTATATTATTAATACCACCAAGATACAGGGCATTTCCATCACCAAACCAAACCTCATGTTGTCCTTTTAGAGCCACACCCACTTCCCTCTTGAACCCCCTCCCCCATTCTTTTTAATGCCTGGCAACCACTAATCTGCTTTCCATTTCTACAATTTTGTCACTTCTAGTATATCATATAAATGAAATCACAGTTTTATAACCTTTCGTGACTGGCCATCTTCACCGAGTACTTCTTTGGAGACTCGTCCAGGTTGTTGTTATCAGTAGTGTGCTCTTCATTGCTGCCTAGTCCTAGTACTTACTACAGAGTAGTATGTACCACTTTCTAACCTGTTGAAGGATATCTGGCTTGTTTCTAGGTGTAGAAGCAAATAAAGCTTCTACAGACTTTTTTTTTTAGAAAAAGAATCTGTAAGAAACTGCTTAGGCCTATTTTCAGCCTTTCTGCACATTGGCTCAGAGGTTTTCCTATGTTATGTTTCCCCACAGCTGTAACTTCTTATCCACAGTTGATTGGAGGTCTCTGGTCCCAAGCTGAAATATATAGCCTCAAATGGAGCTGCGTTTTATTAAACTACTATTCCAATACAAATTTAGAAGACAGTATTTAACTGATGACTGATTCACAAAACTCATATGCTGCTTCTGCTTGAGCAGCCAAAGTGGAATGCTGTGGAAAATAGACTCCAGTTTTAAGAAACACTGACACAAGAGCTTAAAGACAATCAATATTTTATTCCTCACTTAATCTTAGTAACTTTGGTTTTAATGAGGACTTAGTTTGTGGTAATAAAAAAATCAAAAGAGAAAAAATAAAGTAGAGGGTTAGGATTGGCTTAAGAAGTAATTCAGTTTTGGATTTGCTAATGGGATTAATTTTCCCTAAATGAATTACTTTGTTGAATTGCTCCAAATCATATTAATCTGGATTTCCTGGAAAATATATATATTCAGAAAGTGCAAAAGGCTTTTCAAACTGTCAAAATGTAGGATGCCAACATCTTTGGAAGCCATTATTCTGCCTATCTGATATCAAGGATATAAATTACTGAGCTTTTAACGACCAAAGCTGGAAGGTGAATACCCTTAGTAAGCGATTGTAAAAACTACTTGTTTTGTCAACAGATTACAGAAATTTACATAAATAATAAAAAGGACACAATTCACATCATGATACTCTACTCAAAAGTATCCAATCACTGTTTCTCTCAAAGTGTATTCGTTTCCTATTACTGGCAAATCAAATTAACAGAAACTATTTTACAGATCCACAGGACAGAAGCCCAGCCAGCTCCGATGAGTCTGCTTACAGTCTCACAGGCCAAAATCAAGGAGGCTCTAGTAGAGAATCAGTTTTCTGCTCAGGTTGTTGAATTCAGTTTCTTGCAGATGTAGGACAGTTGTCTGTTTCCTTGCTGGCTGTCAGGTGAGGGCTGTTCCCACATTCCAGGGGCTCTCTGACTTAGGGGGAGTGGGGAATTCCTCCAAAGCTGAGGGTTTAAGTGACTACATTGGGCCCACCTGAATAATCAATGATAATTTCTCCATCTCGAGGTCTGTATCGTTAATTGTATCTGTAGTTCCCTTTCCACATAATGTAAGATATTCACAGGTTCTGGGACTAGGACTTTTAACATCTTTGGGGGCCATATTCTGCCTACCACAAAGAGTAAACGCCAAAATCTTTATAAAGGTTTCAAAGGCCCTATGTGATCCAAGCCCCCACTCCCTCTCATCTCTTTTCCTATTACTCTTCCCCTTGCTCTCAACTCTAGCCTTCTCCATGTCATTCTTTGAACACACTAGGTCAACTCCGGCCTTGGTCCTTGCTGTCCCTGCTGCCTGGAATGCTCTTCCCCAGATTCCACTCTGCTAATGACATCGCCCTCTTTAAGTTTTTGCTAATATCTCACCTTCTCAACGAGGCCTATCGTGACTGACCTGTTTAATACTTCCAAGATTTCTGATTACTTTTTTCCCCATAGCACCTATTAACAACCTACTCTGTAACTTATTCACCATGACTATGTCCTGATGTTTCTTTCTAACTCGCTGTCTCCACAAGAATGGGGTCCTGCCTTTACTTCTCTGATGTACCCGAGGCCCTTGCACATATTGGAAGCTCTATAATATTACTTAAATTGGTTGTAGAACAAAGTTTTCCAAATATTGAGTGATTTGGGGGACTACATGTTTATACAATCTATGTTCTCTTTGTAGGTCATATAAAAGTAGAGCTGCTTGAGGGGAAGTGGGTGGGGTGGGGGGGAAATAAAAAGTAGAGCTGCTTGAAATATTGAATTATATCTCCTTGATCCTTACTAATATCTTTTTTAAATCAATGACCTACCTCAATGTTTCCATATTTCAATTCAAGATCAATAACCCTTTCATTCTGACTTAAAAGAAAACTTTGAAAAAGAAAAATGACTTATTTATACCTGTCCACTTCCTCCAAAAAAGATTTTTGATCCTTTATGATAAAGTATGTACGGTAAGACTAAAACCAAGCCTCAAAAAAAAAAAAAAAGGCAGAAAGGAACAAAGATATAAAAAAGAAGTCAATATTTCCAAAAGCCTAAAGACAGCAATTCCTTTTTATCTCAGATTTTCCAGCTTCTGTTTTTTCAAGTTTACTCTACACGTTTTCATGTTGGACACTTCTGACAGTCACCACCAGATGGAGGTACATCTGTAGCTTGAGTTACATGTTTCTGATGTATTAGGAACATGAACACTGTTTTCAACAATAGAAAATCTATTTAAATTCCATTTGAAACTTCTTTTCAAAAACTGCTTCTGCAAGGCTTTTAACAGCTACTTATAAGAAACAGAGCAGATAGACGGTTTAAGTTTATAATTTATCTTCCATTCAGTAACGAAGAAATAACCTGGTAATTTAGGATGTGACCCAAAATCTCCAAAGAAACTTGTTTTACTGACCCACCGCTTAGAAAAAAGGTGAGTTCCCTCCAGTGTCACTGTCCCTACTCACACACACACCCTGATGTTTCTCCCAGCTAGCAGAAACTTGGAGCTAATGGATCCATGTATCCTCTGAACCAGAGATGCCTTTTTGTCTCAAGAATTTCCCTATGCCTAAGCCTAGATAATAAGTGTTAGCACAAAATACACGAAGAACTCAGCAAACTTTAATACTTAAATATTCATGATTAGCAAATGTTTGCAGTGATTTATGTTGAGATAATCCTTTGTATACTAGAAATTTTTAAGTTGTTTTATTATGACCAAAATAATCCAGTTATTTGGTTATAAGTTGTTCATTATGCTTTTTAAAAAATATTCTTTAACAATTGGAATCCAAGAGACTCATTTCAAGCACTTCTCTACTCTAGCACATCTTAAATTTTAATGATTTAAAAATCAAATAACCTAATTATTAAATAAAATGTTGTAATTAGTTCCACAACACTGATTCTAAGTAAAGAATCTCGGTTTCTGCCCTATTTATTGCTGCAGGTATGCATCTAAGGGGCCTTCGGCAAGCCATTGCTGTGTTCTGTGCAAGCATCCTCTGTTCCAGTTGCTGTGTAACCTACCACCCGTTTTAAAGCTTAAACCACTTAAAACCACCACCATTTTATTATAGCTGAAAATCTTGTTTAGAAGAAAGCAAGACAAGGCTTGGCTGGGTAATTCTCCAGTTCCATGTGACATGAATGGGCTCCTGGTGATAAGGAGCTGGCAGTTGAGCTGGGCTTAATGGGTCTGTGACATTCTTGGCGCCTTGGTCGAAAGGACGGCTGGGTTCCGTGGAGTCCCTTTCCCCTGGCATGTAGCCTCAGACTCTTTCCATCTCTCCCACAGATCAGTACTACAAGAGACCAAGGCAGAAGTCACTGGTCCTCTTTTACAGGTTACTTCTGAAAATGGCACACCATCGCTTCCCTTATACTATGTTGGTTAACATATGTATACACACACACAGAGGAAAAGAGATCCTGCCTCTCAAGGGAAAGGAATGCCAAAAATAGACATTCAGTCAGAAACGAAGGATATGCTAATTGAAATAAAGAACAATTTACAGGAAAACAACAGTAGAGTGGACAAAGCCGAGAATCAAATCAATGATTTGGAACATAAGAAAAAGCAACCAATCAGAACAAGAAGAAAAAAAGGAATTAAAAAAAAAACGGATAGTGTAGGCAGCCTCTGAGATAACTTCAGGAGGTCCAATGTTTGCATCATAGGGGTGCCAGAAGGAGAAGAGAAAGAGCAAAAAATTGAAAATATATTTGAAAAAATCATGAAAGAAAACTTCCCTAATTTGGTGAAGGAAACACACATGCAAGTCCAGGGAGGGAGTCCCAAACAAGATGGATGCAAAGAGGCCCACTCCAAGACACATCACAATTAAAATGCCAAAGGTTAAAGACAAAGAGAGAATCTTAAAAGCAGCAAAAGAAAAGCTGTCAGTTACCTACAGGGGAGTTCCCATAAGACTGTCCACTGATTTCTTAAAAGAAACTTTGCAGGTTAGAAGGGACTGGCAAGAAATGAAAAGTCATGAAAAGCAGGGACCTACAGCCAAGATTGCTCTACCCAGCTACATATATATATATATGTATATATATATATATATATGTATATGTATGTATATACACACACACACACACACACACATATATGACTAAAACACCATAGTTCCCCTCTGAGAAAACATCCAACTTTACACACACGTACACACACTTACACTTCTGTCCTCTCTTATTCAGGACCAAAGAGTGAATATCGGGTCTTTAAATCAAAGCTTCACTACACACCCTCCAAGAACCCATAATGGTTTCAAGTGCTATTCATTTCAATGTTCCTAGATGCTTACATAATATTCAAATTTCAATGATAGTCTCCTGAGAAGTTATACTGAGGGAAGGTTAAGTCAGGTAGATAAATTTGGCTTATTATGGAAAGCAATTCTGAGTACAATATAATGTCATTTAGTCTGTGTTAATATTCCATCCCTTGTGAATTCAGGTCACAGTTCTAAGACCTCATGAACAGAGATGGAAGTAAAGGTAGGTGTGTTTTTCAAAACCAAGACTTGTTCAAGACAACCAAAAAAAGTTTTGTTTTATATCCACCTTAACAACCAACCTAAATAACAGCAGGAAATACCAAAATGTTCTCAACTAGGAGTCTCATAGTTCTATGTCATACATTTAAAGCCTTTAATTCACATTAATTTTTGTATACAGGGTGGGCAAAAAGCAGGTTTACAGTTGTGGGTACATGAAAGTTAATAAAGCTATTGTAGTAATCTGTATGTCTTTTTCCATATGAACAATTGTAAATGTATATTTGCCCACCCCTGCATAGTGTGAGATAAGGGTTCAATTTCATTCTTCCACATATGAATATCGTTTTTGCAGCATCATTATGAAAGAAAACTATCCTTCTCCCATTATGTGTTTTGGCACTCTACATTATCTACATATTGTGAAACCACCAATTCTAGGAGATATGAGTGAAATACAGAAAATAGTAAGTTTACAAATAATATTAATAATAACCTATAGTGCTGAGTTTGAATTCTATCAGTATGAGCTCATGAGGTACTTCATTAAATAACCAACTTAGTAAAAACAAGCAATTTCAAGTACCCAGATTATGGTGTAGAAAGTTACTTTCCCCTGCCCTTACTGGTGTGGCTCAGTGGGTTGGGCACTGTCCCACAAACCAAAAGGTCGCCTGTTTGATTCCCAGTCAGGGCACATGCCTGGGTTATGGGCCAGGTCCCCAGTTAGGAACTGATCGATGTTTCTCTCTCCCTCCCCGTCTCTTTAAAAATAAAGATCTTTTTTCTTATTTTCCCTAAAAAAAGCTAGGGTTTATTGGAGAAATGGTTAATTTTAGGGATGGGAGAGAAAATGTAACAAGATGATCACAGAACATCTTTTCATAGCAAATAAAGAAATTATCTAAGACTACCAGAAGTAGTCTTCATAGACATATGAAAAAAAACATAATGGACATAGGAAAAGATGCTCAATGTCACTAATCATCAAAGAAATGCATATTAAAACCACAATGAGGTTATCATCTCACACTGCTCAGAATATCTATCATCAACATCAACAAGTACTGGCCAGGATGTGGAGAAAGGGGAACACTTTTGCACTGCTGGTGGAAATTCAGACTGGTGCAGCCAACTGTGGAAAGCAGTACGGAGATACCTCAAAAAATTAAAAATGGAACTGCCTAATGACCCAGCAATTCCACTTCTTGGATTATCTTAAGAAATTCAAAACACGAATTCAAAAGAACATAAGCACCCCTATGTTCACTGCAGCATTATTTACAATCGCTAAGATATGGAAGTAGCCCAACTGTCCAACAGTATGTGAGTGGATAAAACAACTATGGGACATTTACACAATGGAATACCACTCATTTGTAAAAAAGGAAAATTTTATTCATTGCAACAGTATGGATGGTCCTGGAGAACATTAGGTTACGTGAAATGAGCCAGTCAGAGAAAGACAAATACCATATGATTTCATTCATATGTGGAATCTAATAAAACAAACTGAACAAGACTCATAGATAGAGAGCAGGATGACAGCTCAGGGGTCGGGGGGATTAGGTGGTAGAGGGATTGAGGAAAAAGGACTCATGGACATGGACAAAGTGTGGAGATTGCAGGGGGTATAAAAGGGATAAATGGTAATGGAAAAAATACGATTTTTAAAAAGTACTCAGGAGCCAACTTGAGCCAACGAAGAAGATCCTAAAGATGGGATGACTTGCACTTTGATGTATTTGTAATAATAAACTAAAAATATCAGATATACTTAATTCCACTTAACTAAATACAGTCTAAGTCCTCAGTTATCATCATTGGTAGGTTCTGTAATTTTAAGCAAAACAACATAAAATGAAACCAGTTTTACCACAGGCTAATTGATATAAATGAGTTAAGTTCCTACGATATCTCATTAATGTTATAAGGAAAACAATGTAATTCAAGGACCTGTTGTAAAGTAAATTGGTCATCTCCAGAGTATCAGGAACCAATTCATTAACTTGAAAAATTTTAAGTACATATTCTGTTTTTTCTCTATTACCTATACCATTGGTAACAAAATACAAATGAAGGGGAAGTGCTTTTATAAAAACACTACTAAATATGATAAAATTAGAATATCACCTTTTTTAACCCCCAGTGAATTAATACAGCCTTGATAAAAAGAATACATTAGCTATAGTTTTGCCAAGAGATCAAACCTGAATTTGATCAAGTCTTTGGATCCATCTGCCAATTTGAAAAATACAGAGCACAAAAGAACATGCAGAACTACTTCCGGAGCATACAATTAGCAGACCTTGAGTGTGGTGAATATCCTATTCATCAATGACACTGATTCTTTCAATAAATTGTAAAGAAAAGGGTGCATGGAGAACCTGTAGATTAAAACAGACTTAAAAAGACATCAGTTTTTTAAAGGGCATATTATAGTATCTAGGAGTGTACATTTGGATAATAAGCCATTTAAATAATTATAAAAACTAAAAGTGTTTATTTTTGTGAGATAAAGATTAAAATGGGGCATATGGAGACAGGCTGTTAAAATTCTATTTCTTGACTGAGTAGCAGTTATCACATTACTCATTAAGCTATACTTTAATTCTGTATATTTGTTTTGATAAATAAAATGCGTTCTTAAAAGAAGGGGTACCTCCAGCAAAGGTATTGGCCTACATACAGTTTTCATAGACCAAGAGCACCTATGCAGAAGACTGATGTCAGTGACCACAGGGCCATTTCCAGATAGGAGTCGATTCTCAGACCCAGACTAAACGGGAAGCCAGTTCCAATTGAGGAAGGAATTTTAAAGGCCACAGGTAGTTATACAGTAGCAATCCTCCCAGGTCATCTTCATTTTTCTAAGTAACTGTACACGGAAGAGGAATACCCAGATATTTTAAAGGCTGTTAAATACAGGTTCTTAGTTGGCACTGATGAACCGAAATGTCCCTCACAGTTCCTGTTAGAGCAAGGCCATAAGGAAGCCAGGTGATAGATGAATCTCGGCCCGTGTCTGTCTGACAGTGGGTATATCATAATAGAGCCAGAAGTCTTGGTCTTCTGGACAGTGTGCTGGTCGTAGTTGATGGCATCGTGTTCACTGAACCTGCAGAAATAAGTGGAAAATCCTCTGGGCTTCCTGGTAAGGCACACGCAAGCCAGAAGATAGTTGATACACCACAGAAATTCACGGACTTATCATACTGGTAAAGTTATGAGGGGTCACTTGGTCGGGGGCATGCTGAGACATTCCTTCCTGAAGGATGAATTATTCACTTTGCACCTCCTGCCACTAAAAAAGAGATATGGCACTTGGTAGTATTCTGGATTTTGGAGACAACACAAAATATACATGGGAAAAATGCTTCAGATGACTCAGAGACTTTAGGGAGGCCCAAAGTGAGAGAGGGTACCAGAAAAAAGTAAGGGGGTGCAGGGGAACAAGTGACTCAGCACCTAACCATCACTTACATCACTCAGTAACTGTGTAACCAGGGCTGCCCTTCTGAAGCTTGGTACTGTCAGACCCACCAAGCCATAAGACTGAGCCAAAATAGTAAGAAACAATGGTACCCTTAGGACTGGGCCCAAGCAGGTCTCAAGGCTCCAAATTTCACAAAAAGGTAGCCCAGAACCCCACATCACTTACCTCCGATAAACTAACATCTCCCTTTCCCTCAACTCACAACCTATGACTTCCCTGGAGTTCAAAGGAGAAAAAAAATCCAGGCTTGGTTCACAAATGGATCAGACTGCCATGTTGCTGTAAGCCAAAACTTGCCTGCTGCCAAGACAGTGATGAAGGAAAATCCACCCCATGGGCTGAGGTTCCAGCAATAAAACTGGCCAGCACTTTGTTCTAGTGATGGAATGTCAAATGTAATGGAATGACACAGACTTTATGTCAACAAAGTTCCAGTCATTTACCTTGCCTAAGCATATTCACTACTCCTCAGGAAGTGCTCAAGGGAAATATGTTTCCTGAATTCTTAGATGTTGACAATGTCTGAGCAATGATTTTTACGCTTAAAAAAAAAGTTTTGTTAGTTATAAAATCTTTCACTCACTTTTTTCCCACCACAAATACCTTAAATGTGTTATTTTCCTGGCATAGTGCTAAATTTAGTCTTGCTCTTTAGAAGTCACTTATTTGTGTCTAGATAGCCCACACCAAAGTTTACATCTGGGATAATATGCTCAGGTAGAAAGGGTGTTCTTTCAACCTGCAGCTCCAAATGATTTTTTTCAGCAAAGTATTTTTCATATAATTTTGTTCAGTATATACGTTCTGATATTTTTAAATCTCTAAAATTGACATTTTCCCACTAATCCGTTCTATACTGTTTCTGATTTCTAAAGTCATCCTCCTTTTTAAATTTTATTTCCCTTAAGGCGTTATCCATTGTTTATCTGCCTTTGTGTTTAGTCTAGTTTAGTCGTCATTTCTCAATTATTTTTCCCTTTATTTCTAATATTTTCCCAAGTCTTTCAAATTCTGATTTTTGATGTTTTCACATTTCCTATCATTTAAAAAATTTTTATAACCCATTTTTAAATAATAGGTCACAGTTTTGATCTATTTTATGGGCATGTCTTTCTGATATGGTTTCAATGTATATAGGATATAAAAACCATGCAGGGCTATAGTTTTATATTACCTATTTTTGTGTGAAATGAGTTTTTCTGAACTTTTAGAAAGAGGTTTATTTCAGGATAACTTCTCTAGCTCCAGAGTTCCCCCACTTCTGTTGTTTTGTATAGTACTGGAAAATATGGCAGTTTCACTTTCTTAGATTTTCCTGGCTTGTTTTTGTTTTTGTTGTTGATTTTTTAATTACTGTATTTTTATTGAGGTATAACTGAAATATCACAAGGTGTAAGTTTGAGGCATTCGACATGCTAGTTTGATACATTTATGTATTTCCTATCTCTTTTTGAATAAATGCTATGATGGATACAAAGATACATAAAATATAACTAAGATACATAAAATATAACTAAGTAAAAAACAAAACAAAACAAAAAAAACCAAACATAGCAAACAAATATTTTTAGTCAAAAAGGAAACTTTATGCTCCAGAGTTCTATAAAAATAAAATGCCCTCTCCAAAGACAAAACCAAACCAAACCCCAGTCTTTTTACAAAAATGTGTGTAACTCAAATACAAATGCAACAGTTTAATGGGATTTAGTAGCCAGAGCCAGTTCTACCTTAAATAATTGAGTTCTGCATGTAATGAAATAGAACACAAAATGTAATTCTATTTTCAATTGAAGAGAAAGACTTCAATATAAAAGTTTCAGAAGAAAAATACTCTATAAATGTAATGATAAATCGATTTGCATTCATGCCCGTACATGCCTTAGTATCACTTCATCTCAGAGAACTAAGTGAGTCTTCAATGGTAGTTTGCTGTGATTTAAAAAGCATATTAAAAGCTTCCATACTATGTGTTATTTTTTTAAATAAAGATGTATTAAAGATAGGGAAAGATACAGCATACCTAGATACCTGTACTATGGTGAAATATATTTCAATTAAAAATCTCCTTTAAACAAAAGATCCACCCTGAAGAAGTTCTCACCAGCCAAGGGGAATAATACAAACAAAATAATAATGATTACAAATGGCTGAAACAGTAAATTAAGAAAAAAAAGTCCTAGGTTCATAGTTATAGTGAAAGGGGAGGAAATGTTTTTTTAATTCATTGGACACTGATGGAGGTTACCAGGACACCAAAAATTACTCTGAAAACAAGTAAAGGGAAAGGATTAAATATTTAGCCTGCACCCTGGCATGTGTGTATTGCATGATAACCAAAGAGCACTCGTGGGTGGATCAAGGCTCCTCTATATACAAGAATTTCAACTAGTAAGTGCAATAGGAATGATAAATCTGGAAAATCATCATTTTGCAAACCTTAATAACTGATTCAGGCAAGTGTCATGAGTTCATGCTTTAAAAAAAAATGTGTAAAAAGGTTACAGGGCACTTTCCAATGAAAGTGTAAGGCTTCTTCTGCCCCTGTGGCCAATGACCAATCTGAGCATCATTAAAAGGGGGACAATCAGAATTAAGTGCCTCTTGATTTCGTATGATATAAAGTATACCATACTAATATGAAGTATTGCTAAAAAAATGAAATCAGAATCAAATTAATCTTCTCTAGCTCTAACTTCTACGGTATGGGATAGATGATGAACAACAACAACAAAAAAGAAAACAACCAAATTCAGTCCATGGGACACTACAGGAAACTCACCTGGTTCCTTCAACAGTTCACAGTGTGTTAGACCGGACTGAAGAGTGGGGAACCTAATTTGTATTTCAAGACACTCCAAAGACAAAACCACCCAATACATATGTACACCCAACCATAAGTACATTTAATTTTTGGAAAAATTTTTAAAAGACTGGATATTAGATATTAAAAACATTAATCCTATTAGGTGTGACATTGACATTGTAATTACATATAGAAATATTCTTTTTTGATATATCCTCAAGTATTTAGATTAAAATGGTATCATTTAAAATATGCTTTAAACTAAATAAAAGAGGGAGAAAAGACAAAAGAATGACAATATACTGATGGTTACTAAGGCTGGTTTATGGAAAAATGGAGGTTCATGACATATTTTCTCTAGTTCAATAGGCACTGAAAACTTTTTGTAATAATAAATCATTCCTTCAAAAAACATCTGATACATATAATTGGTAAAGTTTATTATCAAGAACTTTAGTAGGTTTTTTAAAAGACTGTTTTGGTTTTAAGTATACTGAAAGGTGACAATCCACGATAAGACATACACAAACAAGGATAATTAAAATATTAAATATTATCTAAATTAAAAGGCCATAATTCAAATCGCTAACTATAATCTTTGTGTCTTGTCAGAAGTAGCTGGACAGTTACTCTTCATGAAATTCACCCCATCAACTCATGAAGACTACAAAGTCTCACTGAAAACCCAATTATATAATTTATAGTTATCAATGCTGAGTTTTTTGTGCTTAAGCATGCATTACCACAGAAAGCACAAAATCCTAATGGGATTTTTTGTTTCCTTAAAACATCTCAAGCATCTTTTAAAGTGCGAGCTACAAACATACTGTATCATTAAAGAAAAAGTCTTCTAAAAGGAGTATGAGATACCTATCCAATGCTGCCAAGAGTGGTTATATAACTAACCGAAGGACCCCCGGCAGTGCTCTGCTGTTAGTGTAGCAGCCTCCTCCTTTGTAGTTGATTGAGTTCTTAGCTCTTACTATACTACCAGCCAAACATGTACTCCATTGCCTTGGATACAAGACTTTCATCTTTTTTTGGCGTCTGTCTGTCAGAAATGACCTATTAAAAAAACACACAATTGTTAGGTTATGGTTTCTTCAGCTTCATAGTCCAATCTAGAGTTAATGACTATTTAAAAGAGCCAAATGCTAAAATGTATTGAACAGTATGTTTAAAAATTAAATTATGGCTTTGGTTAGAACTTCTTATATTTTTAATAGCAAAATTATATTCCTTTGGCAAGGCAAATTACATCTACTCCTTAAATTAGAAAACTGAACAAACACAAAAGCTACGAGAGATAAGATCTTTAAAAATAAAAAGAAACTAAAGGAAAAAAACCCCACAGTTCAAGAATGATATCCAACTTTCATGAAGAAATCAAAAGACTAAACTGACAAATCTTTTATTTGCTGTTTCAGAACCCATGTCTGCTGCTAAGCAAGTTCAGAACTCCTGCCCAAGTAATTAGGGGATAATAACATACTGAATGAGAGTCATAACACTCATACCATTCTTCGAGGAATACAATAAACTTGTCCTTTAAACATTTTTGAAATGAGAAAATTTGAAACAGGAACTGGTCAGTGTTTTCTTTTGATAACCAAAGGCTACTCCAACAGAACCTAAGGCTCTTCGTTTGTGATATCATCAGATTTAGTTATCAGTTTAATAGGGCTTTTAGTATTCCTTCATGCAAGAAATGTTCACACACGCAAAAAAATTTTTACATGTGCAAAGATAACATTAAAAAACTGAATTAAACTCTCAAAATGTTTTTTTAAATGGCAAAGAAAATTTTTTAAAAATTCAAGAGATGCTTCCAATTGGCCAAAATTCTAATTTTTAAAATATGAAATTTAAGAATGTAAAGTTTATGGGTTTCATCAAGGCAATCATTTCAGTAGGAAATATTAATATTTAATGGCATACAAATCAATCCAATGAAACTGTTAAACATGCTATACACTTCAGCCTTTGAAGTACACATCCTTTTGTCCAATCCTTAAAATACCTGATAGTCACTAGTAGAAGCTTTGTATGCTGTAGCAAGAGGTCTCATGGTAGATATCCTAGGAGTACTTCCAGGTTGGGTTGGTGTACCTAAGGTTTTGATTGGTGGCGTAAAGGCTAGAGATGAAGATGACAAAGCACTCCTGTCACTGTTTTCCATAACACTCTAGAGAAATAAAGATAAAGAAATTTTCTGTTTATAAACATATTATTACATTCTACTTACAAAGAAAACTTTATTAAAAGATGCATGCTTTTTTGATCTACTTAATGTTTTAAATAATATTGGGTTTGATAAAACAACCGATGGCTGCTTCTTGGTTAGCATTTGAGGTCTAATGTTCAGCCAGAAATCTAACTTCGATGACCTCACACATCCTCAAGGCAACTACAGACTCACAAGAGTAAGAATCTCCTAGCAAACAATATGGAAAATCACCAAGAAAGAAAAAGAGTCCTTGGGGAAATCTGGGAGGAGGGGAGAATTAATTAAAAGTCCAATGTTATTTAGTACCCAGTAACCCCAAATTCTCATGTAGCCTCTGCAAACAGCTAGTCCGACACAATATAATGACAGCCAAAATTCTAATTTTAAAAATAGGAAATTTAAGAATGCAAAGTTCCTAGGCTATGAGCACCAGGAGCCATGTCTGCTTTGTACACCAATGTGTGTATGCAACCTCCCAGCACAGTTCCTGATAGGCAGTATATGTCATACATATTTACTTAAAGAATGATCATATGACTTTAAAGCCAAAAAGAAAAGTTTAAACTGTGCTCAGTACTGTTTTATTAAGTATATAAATACATAATTTTTAAATATTATATCTTAACATAGAAATACCTAATAAAAAGCTTCCACCATCAAGTTAACCCTTATGTGAAATATTTCTTTCTGAAATAGCACCATTCCTTTCAAGTGCTTAAAGAATTTGATGCTGCTTTGCATAAGAGAATGGGTTAGAAGTTAAGAGGCCTGGAACAGAACTGAGACCTCATCTTTCACAACTCTGGATAAGTTACTTAAGTCCTCTTAGACTCTTATCTTTAACTGCAAAATGAAAGAGTTGGGATGGATTACCTCTAAATTTTAAAGCCTTATGACTAAGTATCTTTGGCTTACCAAGAAGAATACTGTAACACTGTCACAGTTTACAAACGAAAAAAAACAGGCACAGTGAAGCAAAGTGACATAACCGCTAATGTCAACATTTAGACTTGGTTCTTCATATGGATTAAGACATTTCCCTTACATAAGCAATAACTTACTTTATCTATACATGGTTTTACACCAATCATGATGGACTCTCCAAAAATCCTCCCATCTTTGCTTAAGGCTTTCCGTGCCTGCAGTTTAGATTGATAACGAATATGCATCCAATTTCCTGTGTTAGACATCTGCAAAAAATAAAGCCGTTTCTTAAAATGTAAAAGCTAAATTTAATATAATACATTAGAAAATAGAAATATATGAAGATAAATCTGCTTCCACTTTTTATTTGATGCATTGTAAAAAGCTATATAGTAGAATTCAACATAAATCCTTAAACAATTTCAATAATTTCTATCTGGCTCTCAATTCTCTAATATAAAGAATATGTGGTAAATAGTCTCTGAAAGCAAAGTAACTCTCAAAAAATAACTTTCTAATATAATTTTTGAAATTATGAATTGGTTATTTTAAAAAAAGATAACTTTCTAGTAAAAAGGAGTTATCAGTACTTGCTATGAAATTTTTTAAAACTATTTGTCACCTGATTTTGAGTACAAGTTAAATGTCCATTTCCAGTAATAAAAAAAAAATCTTGCTATTTCTAATTTGTGCAACGTTAAGATAACTTATTTTTATATATCTGATTGCACATTCTCTTTGTTTTTTTCTTAAAGATTTTATTTATTTTATTTTTAGACAGAGAGGAAGGGGGAGAGAAAGAAAGGGAGAGAAACATCAATGGGTGGTTGCCTCTCACACGCCCCCTACTGAGGACCTGGTCCGCAACCCAGGCATGTGCCCTGGCTGGGGAATGGAACCTGCGACCCTTTGGTTCACAGGCCAACGCTCAATCCACTGAGCTACACCAGCCGGGGCAAGATAAATTTTTTTTAAATGCTCTCTATAAGCTAAAAAGCCCTTAGAACTCCCTTTTCCTTTATCCCCAATAAAACAAGCTCAAATTGGAAAGTGGTAATGTAATATTTGGCATAATTTATCTTTTTAAGGGACTGTAAACTAAATAAGAAAAGGGGTGGGAGGAAACCTGAAATTTTAGTTCTCTTGCTTATTTCTTCTTTGTCCCTTTTTGACAAATACTATGCAACTTCCAGTCTTCCAGACTCTAACAAACATATTCTATGAAAACGTTCTAAAAAAGGAAAAGCAGATATAAAATTCAGCAGCGAAGTCTCCTTCTATTCATAGTTTATCTGTCCTCAGCCTAAATCTTAAATTGAAAAGAATTAAGTCTTACCACATGTTTTAAGATATTCCCATATTGTGCAAATTGTAATAATATATAGGAAGCAGATGCTTGAGGAAACCTGAAAAAAAGAGTTGTCCAAACAGTCATCTTTCCCAATAAAAATAAATGCAAATTACCTTACAAGGGTTTCAAAATAAATTCCTTGCAACTGTCTAGAATAGCGATTTTCAACTTTTTTCATCTTATGGCACACATAAACTAATTTCTAAAATTCTGCAGCACACCAAAAAATGTATTTTTTACCACTGTGACAAAAAAACAGATATACATTTGTCACTTTATTTGATAATCTAAGGGAAGAGAGGACAGTGCCCCTGACTAAATACATGTATTACACGTTTTTAAAATTACTGCGGCACACCAGTTGAAAATCACTGGTCTAGAACCACAGGATCACCCTATTTCCCCCATTAGCTAAATCTATCACTGCCCAGAGCCCAAATGCAAATACATTTAAATCAGTTTTGACTCAGCCATTTTACTCCATTTCCAGATTCCTTCCCTGCAATTTCTAAAATTCCACTCTTTCTGCCATTATCACAACCCTAACAAAAGAATTATAAAGCTGCAGTTCTATACATAATTTATTTTATGAGGGTGCTATGTGTGTGTGTGAGAGAGAGGGAGAGAGAGAAAGTAAGAGAGAGAAATATTTAGGTATACTATAGTTATTAAAAGGGAAATTATTTAAAATTATACAGTCATTATCACTATATACTGAGTACCACCTGAAAATTCATAAATTTAGTCCCGAAACAAAAATAAAAGTCAGTACCAATATTAATGGTATTGAAACACTTAAAAGTATGGTTACCAAAATTTTAATAGTCATATACTCTGTGTGGGAAAATTCTAAGTGATTTTTACTTTCTTCTTTATAAAGTTCTCTATAGTTTGAATATTTTATAAGACATTAATACTTACATAGTTCAAATCATAAACCTATTTCAATGTGAAAATATGAAGTTTCCTTAGTCAGCAACTAGTTATCTGAAGCTTGGATTGGGGGGAAAAAAATCTTAGTCCGAAAAATAAATGAGATACTCCACACATTAAAATCTATGTGAGTAAAATCTATGTAAATAAAATACTGCGTTCAGGATTGGAATTTTATTTTATGTTATATAAGCTTGAATATGATTTCTAACTCCAAAGGAAAAAAAGAAATGAGGCAGGGTACCTAACAAAGCAGAGCTAAAGAAAATATAAATGCAGGGGGAAAATAATGGTTGCAAGTGGGGGAGGTAACCTGAGAAATAAAATGCAATTCCAAGACTCTAGAACCACTCTGGGTAGAAACATTTCAATATCCTGTATAAGAATCACTCTAAAACAATGAATGGCATCCCATGCAGACCCTGAATCAAACTGACACTATTACTACTGAAACTAAAATACATCCAAATTCATTTGGATTGAACATCCATATTCAAAAACAGACAGCCACTTCATGAGACAATATAAAAATTTAAACAAACACAAAAATCAAGTATCCAGCCCAATTAGTATGAATAAAGGGCTGAATGCAAGCTTCTGCAAAACAAGAAAAAGCAATGGTCCTACTTCTTACCTAAACAGAACCAGTAACACACAGAATCTCTGTTAGACTACACAAAATACAGGTGTCAAGTATTGTTTTAAAGGGTAAAAAAAAAATTGTAGCGGGGAACCAAAGTGGGAAGGGAGACTTTTCATTGTATATTCTTATATATTCTTTTGAATTTTTAACTTTTAAATAAAATGAACCTATAAAGTCCACTAACATTTACTGTGAGTTGTTCTTCCTTCAAGGATCTCATGTATTAGTTTTATATTTTTTATCCCAAAACTAAATAAAATTAGGTCCAGTTATCAGTATGACATATCACGCTTTCAGAAACCTTATATAGTACAGTGTAAACAAGTAACAGTTTAAAAATCAGAAGACCTGGATTTTGCTGAAGCTTTACTAGTAACTAGATGTAAACCTCTGAATAAATAACCCACCTGTACCTCAGTTTCCTCATCTGTAAATGATGCAATATCTCTAAGGTGCTGTACAGTTTTTTTCATCTAAAAATCTATTCAAATGCATCTAGATCTTGAAATGCATCTAGAAATTGTCAGAAAACAATTTCTATTAATAGTCAATATTCTGTGACTAAAAAGTATATACATGTATTTACTTGTGACATGGTATTTGCAAATGAAACTTTTTTCAAGTAAATTTTATTGATTATGCTATTACAGCTGTTCCATTTTTTTCCTCCTCTTTATCCCTCTCTGCCCTGTGGTGCCCACCTTCATCAGCATTCCCATCCATTTAGTTCATCTCCATGGGTCATTAAATTAGGTTCTTTGGCTTCTCCTTTCCCTATACTATTCTTAACCTTCTCCTGTCTATTCTGTACCTACCAATTACACTTCTTATTCCTTGTACCTTTTCCCCTATTTGTTCCCCTCTCCTTCCTCACTGATAACCCTCCATGTGATCTCCATTTCTGTGATTCTGTTCCTGTTCTAGTTGTTTCCTTAGTTTGTTGTTGTTTTTTAGGTTAAGTTGTTGACAGTTGTGAGTTTGTTGTCATTTTACTGTTCATATTGTTATCTTCTTTTTCTTAGATTAGCCCCTTTAGTATTTCATTTAATAAGGGCTTGGCGATGATGAATTCCTTTAACTTGACATTATCTGGGAAGCACTTTATCTGCCCTTTCATTCTAAATGATCGCTTTGCTGGATAGAGTAATCTTGGATGTAGGTCCTTGCCTTTCATGGCTTTGAATACTTCTTTCCAGCCCCTTCTTGACTGTGAGGTTTGTTTTGAAAAACCAGCTGATAATCTTATGGGAACTCCTTTGTAGGTAACCCTCTCCTTTTGTCTTGCTGCTTTTAAGATTCTCCCCTTATCTTAAATCTTGGGGAATGTAATTATGATGTATCTTGTTGTGCTCATCCTTGGGTTCAATTTCTGTGGGACTCTCTGAGCTTCCTGGACTTGCATATTTCCTTCACCAGGTCGGTAAAGTTTTCATTCATTATTTTTTCAAGTAAGTGTCCAATTTCTTGCTCTTTTCTCTTCTCCTTCTGGCACCCCTATGATTCAGATGTTAGAATATTTAAAGTTGTCCCAGAGGTTCCTAAGCCTCTCCTCAATTTTTTAAATTCTTGTTTTTCATTCTGTTCTGGTTGAATATTTATTTCTTCCTTCTGGTCCAAATCACTGATTTGAGTCCCAGTTTCCTCTCCTTCACTGTTTGTTCCCTGTGCATTTTTCTTTATTTCACTTTGCATAGCCTTCACTTCTTACTTTATTTTGCATCTATAATCAATCATTTCTGTGAGCATCCTGATTACCAGTGTTTTGAACTCTACATCTAATAGGCTGGCTATCTCCTTTTCGCTTAGTTCTTTTTCTGCAGTTTTGATTTGTTCTTTCATCTGGGCCATTTTTCTTTGTGTCAGCACACCTGTTAACACTGTAAGAGGCGGAGCTGTACATATTGCCAGAGTGGGGCAACCCACTTTGCTGCACTGTGGCACTGTATGTGGTGGAGGGGTCAGAGGGAGAACAATGCCACTTGCTCAGCTCTCGGCCAGCTTTCAGTCACTTCCCCAGATGCCCACAGGCAAACTGGGCCTTTCTGGTGCTGACTGCCAGGTGGGTGGGCTTGTGTACGTTCTAGGACCCCATGGGTCCAACAGACTCTCCCTGTGAGACTGGGAGTTTTTCCTGCTGCCACAACCCCCACAGGTTTTTAGAGTCAAAGGCTTTGAGACTTTAGTTTCCCACTCTGGAACCCTGGGTTGTGCTGTCTGTCTCGCTCCCCAATTGTTCCTCCTGGTTTATCTGCATGCGAATGTGTGACTGCCCTGTCTACAAACCACTGCCTCACCCACTGAGTCCACCAGCCACCACTTTGTCACATGTCCTCTCTATCCTCGCTGCCTGTCTCTGCCCCTCCTACCTGTCTGGATAAATGTTTCTTCTTTAACTCCTTGGTTGTCGGACTTCCATAAAGTTCGATTTTCTGGGAGTTCTGGTTGTTTTTTAAGCTGGTTGTTTTCCTTCTTTTGGTTATGTGAGGAGGCAAAGTGTAACTACCTAAGACTCCATCTTGGCTATAAGTCTCCCAAAAATGAAATCAATTTGTTAGTTCCATAATGGTTCAGCCCACTATAAGTGGGCAAAAAGTCACTAACTAGGAGAGAAAGGAGCTTCCTAAATTTAATGGGGCAACCCTGTTGCAATATCCAGCAAACATGCTGAACAGAAAATAATCTGAGAAGAGGTAAACAGATAGATAATGAAACTGCAAATGAATATCAAACACTAGTTAATAATATGAATGCTGAAGTGTCAGGGTGATCTGTACTGATGTCTACAACTTACTCTGAAATGTACCAACAAAAAAGGGTGAATTAATAAAATACAAAATAAATGTAGCAAACTGTTAAGTGTAGAATCTAGGTGGTGGGTTCATGGGTGTGTGCTGTGCAATTCTTTTAATTATTTTGTATGTTTGATAAAATTCATTGTAAGACACTGAGGAGGGAGTTTTTTTTTTTTAATGGTAAATGATCCAGAAACCTTACCCGAACACAGTTACCCATGTGTCATCGAGGTGATCTTCAGAAGTCAGAGAATCTCCTTGAGTATAAAAAGGATCCAACTGGGCAGGAGATAATGTTGTCTTTCGTGGCTGACCAATGTTTGCTGGACTAAACATACTTTGCCCTATATTAGTATATTTAGTAAGTTAGATACAAATATAAACATTTTGGTTAACTTTAAATCAGAGCTTTTAATTTTAAATGGAAAACTATATTTAAAGTTGGCAATTACATAAATAGTTTAAAATACACAGCTGTCCTCAAATGATAATTTTATTCTACCACACAATCTGAGAAGTCATAAATAAATGAGAATAAATGTTTTATTAACTTCCGGTTAAGCCTACAACAGAAGGATCATAGGTCAACCTCAAAGACTTCTGCTGGATTCATCTTCCATGCCTACCACTTTCATCATGGCACCTGTGCCTTCAGAATATTTAGTAACTCATTACCCACAGAACAAAACCCAAATGGCCTGGCCTCCACAATAAAGTTCTACCCTATTTTTCCCATATGCCACTAAATGGTCCCTACCGCAACCCCTAAGATGTGAATGCAATGTTCTTTTATTCAGGTCATTTCTATTTGAAATGTCTGATTCTGTTCTTTCTTTACTTATCCTTCAGTAACAGTTACCAATTAATGAGTACTTCTATACATCCAATATGCCAAGCTTAAATGCTTTACATGTTCATTTTATCTCAGAGGTACTCTCCTATTGAAACCACACATTTCTGAGCAGCAGACACCACTTTTCTTTAGTCTTTGGAGTAGTAATAATGATTTACTCACAAAGAAATATGTTTTCAGCACTTAAAAATGCACCAAGCATAATTCCACTCATCTAAGATACAGTAGTGAACAAGTTAGACTAAAAAAACACAAAAAATTCTATTTCTAATGGCTCTTAAATCCTAGTGAAAGAGAGGCAAATAAGTAAATAACCTAATATGCATAAAACAGTCAATCCAACAGAGAAAAAAAATAAAGCAAAGAAGGGAGATAAGTATATACATACATATGTGGGAGGGTTTAACAGAAAAAAAGTTTCACTTAAGTGCCATTAAAACGAAAACCTGAAGGAGATGCAAAACTTGCCGATATCTGAAGATGTGAATACTGGGGTGGGGGTGGGAGGGAATGAAAGTACAAAGTCCTTGATGAAGGATATGACTGGTGTTTGATGAAGGGCAAGAAAGACAGTCTTTGCACAGGGAGTGGGGAGATTGCACAATGAGGTCAGAACAGAAGCACAAACAGGTAACAAGATATCAGATCACAAAGAAAAACTTTGTAAATCATTGTAAAGACTTAGGTTTTTACCTGAAATGAGCTGGGAAGGCAATAATAAATTGTGAGCAAGGATGACGTAACAGGACAAAATATTTGAAATGATAATGAATGGCAGCATTTCACTGAGTACTTATAATACCATTCTCTACATGTATAATTTAATTCTAACAGCCTTATATGATAGATCTTATTAGTAGCTCCATTTAACAAATTAGAAACAGGGTGATGTGAAATAACATCCAGAAAGAAAGCTGGAATGCCAATCTAGGCAATTCAAATTCAAAGCATCAGCTCTCAGCCAGTAATCTAGTTAACACTCTAATTACTACATCAACAGTTGTATAGGAGTGGTCCTTAGATCCTGGGGTCCCCAAGACCCTCTCATGGGATCAACTAAGTCAAAATTTTTTCACGGTAATTTAAGGTTTCTTTTGTCTTTTTCACTCTCACTCACTCATGAAAGTACAGTGGACTTTTCCAGGCACTACTTGATGTGGTTCAATCAATTCAGATTGAATACAGAAGCAAATATGAGAATTCAGCTGTATTGTGAGATATTAAGGTTTGAAAAACATAAAACAATGTCACTCTTCTCATGAAAATATTTTCTTGTAGAAAAGTTACTTGCTTTGAAAAAAGCTACTTATGTTTAATGAAACATTAGTTTAATTAATGCATACTTTAAAATAGTTCTCAGTTTTAACTTTAATGACAAGTACCAACAGCTATAATCGATAAACAATCTGGTCTTCAATTTTTAAGGCCCAACGGTTCTACAGGACCTTGCACATGACTCAAACTCCACGTTTACTAAGTTTCTGAAGGTTCTCTGCTCAACCTGCTGCCTTGTCATTTTCTCTGAATTTCCAACTGATATGAAAATTACCATAAGTCTTTCCAAACAGTTTATATTCAAATGGATTTGTTAAAATATATTTTAAGATATAAGAACGATATTCCAAGGGGTGGGGGGTGGCAGTACTGTGGTAAAATTTTATAGAAGGTCATACACTACATTGGGCTGATAGGAAATTTACAAAAGGCCACATAATATATTGTTCTGATGGAAATTTACACCTAACAAGCTCTTGAATGTTATTCAGTAAAATAATACTTGTAACTACACATTCGACCCAAAATTTCCTATACTCAACTATATTTTACCCTCAATAAAACACATTTTTGGTAAATGCTAATCTTGTGTCAAGTACCTCCGATATACCTTATAAATGCATGACTAACATAAGAATTTATAGGGACCAAGGCTATTAGGAAATGAATAATAAAGTGATTACTATTCAAATCCAAAGCTGAGATGCAAAGAGAGTTACAAATGAGTTTTAATTTTTGATTAATGAAAACAGAGTGATTTCCTAAGAACCATCAAAACCTTCTCTTAAACAAGCTAATAATGTATCACGGTGACTCACAGTGACGCTATTAACCCACAACAGAGGAGGACTGGACAATCAAGTTACTCTCAAGATGTAAGTACAGCCCTGACTGGTATGGGTCAGTGGATTGGGCAATATCCTTCAAACTAAAAGGTCGCCAGTTTGATTCCTAGTCAGGGCACATGCCTGGGTTGTGGGACAGGTCCCTAGTTGGCGGTGTGCCAGAGGCAACCAATGTTTCTCTTGGAAACTGATGTTTCTCTCCCTCTCTTTCTCCCTCCCTTCCCCCACTCACTTGCTCACTCACTCAATCAATCAATAAAATCTCTTTCTAAAAGGTGTGACATTCAAAAGGTCAAAGAAAATTTAAAAACACTAAATTCAATAATTCATTTTCAGAGATTATTTTTTATTATAGAGCCTCGTGTTCCAATTGCTACTGCATTACAAAAATAAAACTATTTTTAATACGTAAGGGAGAAAGCACAACATTTTGCATTTTGGAAGGCAACATGTAATTGTGTTAGGAGCCTAGAACTAGACTGGATAGCAGAGAACAACACTAGGCCTGGGCCAATCACTGACCTTGGTAGACAACATCATGTAGCGTGAAGTAATATGCTTTGTAGTCAGTTCACACTACAGTTCTACTACTGTCGCAACTAAAGCAAGTTATTAAGATTCACTCCCCAAATATTACAACAAAAATATAAACAGAAACAGTAACAATATTAATGATGATGACTCCACCTATTGAGTACTTATACAATAGTACCCACGTTATCCTCAGGGGATACATTCCAAAACTCTCACAGAGGATACCTAAAACCATGGATAAGTATCAAGTCCTAGATATATTACAGCCATGTCACACAACAGCATTTGCCCAATGACAAACAGCATATAAGAGAGTGGTCACTTGAGATTATAATGTCACTGCCCTGGTCAGTGTGGCTCAGTTGGTTGGAGTATCATCCAGTAAACCAAAGGTCATGGGCTCATGACCCGTTCCTAGGTTGCTGGTTCGGTCCTTGGGGTGCAAGCAAAAGGCAACTGATCGATGTCTCTCTGTCACATCAATGTTTTTCTCCCCACCCCATGCCCCTAAAATCAATACGCATGTCCTTGGGTGAGGATTTAAAAAAAGATTATAATGAAGCTAAAAAATTCCTATTGCCTAGTGACATCACAGCCATTGTAACATCTTCATGCAACACATTAGCACTTAGGTGTTGTGGTGATGCTGGTGTCCACTGTTTATAAAGCCCACTGTAGTGTACACTAATGTCCTAGGCCTTCACATTCACTCACTCACTGCTGGCTCACTCAGAGCAACTCCCAATCCTACAAGCTCCATTCATGGTAGGTAAGTGGGCTGTACAAGTGTACCATTTTTTATTTTTTATATCATGTTTTACTGTATCTTTTCTATGTTTAGACATGTGTAGATACACAAATACCACAGTGTTACAGCTGCTTATGGTGTTCAATAGTAGTAACGTGTTGTGCAGATTTGTAGCCTAGGAGAAATAAGCTATACCATATAGCCCAGATGTGTACATCTAGATTAGTACTCTACAATGTTCACATGACAAAATCACCTAATGACAGATTTCTAAGAACATATCCCCATTGTTAATCAACACATGACTGTATATTTGTTCTTATACATACATATCCATGATAAAGTTGAATTTGTAAGTTAGGTACAATAAGAGATTATCAACAATAATGAATAATAATAGAATAATTATATCAATATACTGTAATGTTATGTGGATATGGTCTCTCTCAAAATATAATTTTACTGTAGTCTTCCTTGTGCTTAAAGACAGTTCTATGTGGCTTCTCTTTGGCATATATGAACTGCCAGCATCACTACTCTTACGCTTTGGAGCCATCATTAAGTAAATAACAGTTACCCAAACACAAAGTGGATAGCATACACAGTGTGGATACACTAGACAAAGGGAAGGTTCATGTCCTGAGAGTGGTAGACTGAGACAGGGGAGATTTCAGTCTGCTACTTAAAACAACACTCAATTTAAAACATATGAATTATTTCTGGAATTTTCCATTTAATATGTTTGGATTGCAGTTGAGTATGGGTGACTGAAACTTCAGAAAGCAAACCAGTAAATAAGGGAGAACTAAAATATATTCATATTTAATCCTAAAAACAATTGTATGAGAAATAAACACTATATCCATTTTATATATCAGGAACACAAACATAAATATATATTAAATATCCTATCCGACACAGTTAAAGATTAACTGAGAGAACATGTTTAAGAGGTTCAATAAATGTTTAGTTTTCATTTTACAAGGCCCACATTACCCTGATACAAAAGTCAAATAAGGACACTACAAGAAAAGGAAACTACAGAGTAACATTCCTGATTAACATGGTTGTAAAAATTCTCAACAAATATTAGCAAACCAAATTTAGCAGCAAATTAAAATAATCACATATCATAATCAAGCAGGATTTATTCTTGGAATGCAAGAACAGGTCAGCATACTCAAATCAATAAATGTGATATACCACATTAACAGAATGAAAGATAAAATCACAGGATCACCTTGATAAATGCAGAAAGCATCTGACAAAACACAGCATTCTTTCATCATAAAAATTCTCAACAAAGCAGATATAGAAAGAGCATACCTCAATTTAACCAAGGCTAAATACAAGAAGCCCACACCTAGCATCATACCGAAGAAAGGACTGAAAACTTTTTCTTTAAGATCTAGAAGGAGAAAAGGGTACCCGCTCATCATTCCTATTCAACCTAGTACTGGAAGTCCTCTCCAGAGTAATCAAGCAAGAAAAAGAAATAAAAAGCATCCAAATTGGAAAGAAAGAAGTATAACTGTCTTTGTTCACACATGATATAATCTTATATATAGAAAATCCTAATATACTAACAACAAAGTATCTGAAAAAGAAATTTACTAAAAATCCAGTTTACAATACCATCAAAAATAGTAAAATAAATTTAAGCAAGGAGATGAAAGATTTCTTTACTGAAAACCACAACACTCAGGTTAAAGAAACTAAAGACACAAACGAGTGGAAATATATCCTGTTCATGGGTTGAAAGAATATTAAAATGTCCATATTTCTTAAAGCCATCTACAAAACCATCAACAAAATGAAAAACCACCTAGGGAATGGAAGAAAACAGTTACAATCCCATACATCTGATAGGGGTTAATATCCAAAATATTTAAGAAACTAAAACAACTCAATAGCAAAGAAAACAATCCAATTTTTAAAAATGATTAGAAAAGCTGAATATTTTTTCAAAGAATACAAATGTCCAATGGGTACAAAAAAAGGTGCTCAACATCAGTAATCATCAAAGAAATACAAATCAAAACCTCCATGAGATACACCTCACATCTTTTAGAATGGCCATCATGAGAAAGACAAGAGATAAGTGTTGGCAAGGATTTGGAGAAAAAGGAAGCATTATCCACTGCTGGTGGGAATGGAAATAACTACCACATGATCCAGCAATCCCACTTCTGGGTATATAGCCATAGAAAATGAAAATAGGATCTCAAAGAGATATTGTCACTCTCATGTTCATTACAGCATTATTCATAATAACCAAGATATGGAAAATAGTATCCATCAATGAATGAATGTGTAAGAAATCATGCCATTTGCTACAATATGGACCTTGAGGGCATGATGGTCATGATGATAAGTGAATGAAGTCAGAGAAAGAAAATTACTGTATGGTCTCACTTACATGTGCAATGTAAAAAGTCAAACTCACAGGAACAGAGAGTAGAGTGGTAGTTACCAGGGGCTGAGGAATATAGGGAGTTATTGGTAAAAAGGTACAAATTTCTAGTCATATGATGAGTAAGTTCTGGGAATCTAAGTTACGCATTGTATTATGGTTAACAACACTGTATTCAGATAGTTGAAAGTTGCTAATGCAGTAGCTCTTAAATGTTCTCACCACAAAAAAGAAATGGTAATTAGGTGTTAGCTAACACTATAGTCATTGTGCAATATGTAAGTCCATCAAATCAACACATTGCATATCTTAAACTTACACAGTTTTATGTAAATTATATCTCAATAAACCTGTAATAAATGAATGTTAGTTTTCCTTAGTTATATCCGTAAATGAACCTGTAACACAAGACTTGCTTGTAACTCCAAGGATCAAATGGAACAGTAGACAAGAACTCAAAAAAGTTAACTGTTTTTAACAATATATAACTTCAATATAAATGACACATTTGGTACAAATATTCTTTTGCATTAACAGTGCAAATATATTCAGAATCAAGTCTAAAAGACTTCTAGGAATGATGTACAGCTCTTGCCTCCAAATAATATCAAACCAAAATTACAAGAGGATCAAAAGTTAAAAGTATCAATCAACAAAAAATACAATGCAACAATGTGATTCTCACTAAGGAGAAAAACATTATGGTCACCTAAGAACTTCAAAATTCTTACTTAACTCTTTAATTATTCCACATAACTTAAATCCCTTTACTTCATTTGGGCTCAAATTGAGAAACCACAGTTAATCTAATTTATGTAGTCTTTCCTTGAGGAAAAAAAAATATTTCAGATCATCTCAGATCTATTAGGTTTATTAAAGATTCTATTTAATTCAAAATACTAGCCTAGGCCCTACTAGAAAACAAGGAAAGATGTTCACAACCAAATGCTTATGTTCAGTCATCAAGTTAACAGGCTAAAAAACAATTTAGCTGCCAGAAAGCTTGAAAAACAAATATTCGAATATCTTAAAGCAATCAAACAAATGTCTATATGCAACAATTAGCTCTAGATAAAACAAAGGCACACAAGAAGGAAACAGAATCCCAGTATGTTACATAGCTCCATCCTGTAGATTTATCTGACTTTTAAAACTGAGTTCATGCTCGATTTTTAAAAGAGAATACAAAGTAAATCATTGAAATGTTCATCCAACCGCATCCATGCTATAATACACTTAACAATCATTATTTTTTTCTCATCATCACAGGTGCATTTAATAGGTACAACACATTTCTAAAATGGGGCTAATTTAAAATGAAACACTCTCTTTTTAAATTACAGTTATTGGGATGATGCTGGTTAATAAAATTACATAGGTTTCAAGTGTACGATTCTATAATACAACATCTACATAGTGTATTGTGTGTTCATCACCCCAAGTCAAGTCTCGTTCCATCACCATTTATCCTCCCTTTATCCTCTTGTTCCCCCGCCACCCTCCTTTCCCTCTGATAATCACCATACTGTTGTGTGTGTCTATGAGGGTGTTTTGGGGGGTCGGGGGTCAAAAAATACTCTTAAATAAATTTAGTTTTTACAACAAAGGTATACCTTTAACATACAAAAGACAAAAAAAGGCATTTTGGTATAAAATCTGAAGCCAATATAATTTTTTAATATTCTGTATTACTATTAGGATGGTACGATTTATTTATGCTACATCATGTAACAACCGTCAAGCATGAAAATAAATGAAGGTTCAAATGAAACAACCATTATGACCTTAAAAATAAAAAATCAAAATTAAGTCTCAAACAAACAAGAAATCTAATTTTTGCCTGTCAACTACTCTGAAAAACATAATTACTTATACATAATCTAAAACTATTTACATAAGTTTAGCATAATTGCCCCCACCTTGTCAATGTTTAATTGCTCCACTGATTTTACTTCCTTTCAATCAGACTTCTGGTACCCACATGCCATGCTTTATAAGATGAAAATAAAGTGTACCTAACAAACCACATCAAATATCTGTCCCTTGGTAAATCACAGTTCAAACAATCTTCTAATATCAGATTAAAGTGAAGGGCAAAAGACCTTATTACCCTTTATGAAAATGTTCTCAGTGAAAGAACACATTCAATTATTTCAAAATAGACTACTAGTCTAAATGAAAACAAAAGAAATAGAGTGCTAAATTTTAAACAGATACATGGCATATGAAACTTGGGGGGAAGAAATAAGGTAACACAATATTTGGCCTCAACCGTAAGAGAGGTCAGACGTTTGTCAGGTTCCTGGGAGGTAACCTCTAAACCCTAAGATTTCCCCAGCAAGAGAAGTGTTTTTGCTACTCACGAAGAGGGCTGCTCAGGTGCACTAGTTCATGCTAACAACGTGACCCATGGTAGGGGCAATTCTCACCATAAAAACCATGTGATAAAAAGAATGGAGCTTTTAGGCACATATCATTGCACCTCTGGGCAAAGAAGGGGACTAGATATGAGTTTAGCCACTTGCTCAATGATTCAACCAATCATATTTACATAATGAAACTCCAATAAAAACTCTGGATATAGAGGCCCCAGTGAGCTTCCCTAGTTGGTAATATCCAGTATAGTGCTGGAAGCGTAACATACCATGGAAGATTTGGGTTTGGAACCCTCCCAGACTTTGCCTTATACATTTTTCTTTGGCTCTAATTTGTATCCTTTGTTGTAATAAAACTGTAACCATGTGTATAGCAGTTTTAGTGGGTTCTGAATCATTCTAGTAAATTATCAAACCTTAAAGTAGGTTTAGGAACCCATGATTTTGTAGCTAGTAGGTCTGAAAGTAAAGGTAGCCCTGGGTACTCCAAACTTGCAGCTGGCATCTGAGATAAGAGAAATCTTGGGACTTTCCTGTCTGACAAACCCACTGTATCCAAAAGTACACTGAACAATGGATACAACATCTAGTCAAACATGGTGAACTAAACACTTATATTCATCTCCAATCCCTTCAAAAACCCAATGACAGTCATTTTAGAAAAGTGCCTGTTTTTGGAGACCACAAGAGCTATGAAAAGTATAAAAAAGGATGCTGCCTAAAATCAAGGAAGATCAGTGTGCATAATAAAAAGTGAGATGGCCAGCTCCTTATGCAGCCGGATGACTGTCACTAATCCACTCCATTCCCAAGAGACCAAGGACTTAGTCTCTGAGAAAAAGGATAACTTAAACAGGTCAGGACTCAATAGGACCAGTCACAGTGTAGAGCAACTGTTAGGAGACTAAATTCTTCTTTGGGGAAAGTTAAAAAAAAAAAAAAAAGACCTATATATGCTGAAATCAGCGATTCTTCCCAACAAAAATCTAATTAACTATCTAATCCCCTTACAGTGAAGCCCAATAAGTGACAAACAGCCTCTCTCCACAAATCTCCCCCTTCCTGTGAATGTTAATGCGCACACACGCACTAATTCCAAGTAGCTCTTCAGTGACCATTCAATAAATATGCCACCAAGAAAGACAGAAGAGGTAGAAAAAAGGAAAAAATAATAATAACTGGAAGAAAACAGACAATATGAGCAGGAACAAACAAGGCCAACATTAATCTCACTGGTAAGATATAATATCTATGAAAAAACAGTAAGATGCTACATATTCAAAAACCAACAACTGAAATAGTTCTTGGGAATTAAAATGACAAAAAATTATTATAAAAATTGGAAACTGTGCCTGAGGATAACTCTCAGAAAGCAGACTACATGTATAAAAGACAATGTAAGGGAGGAAAAAGTAGAAAATTAGAAAAATCTACAGTGCTCATAATTACAAGGAATTCCAGAAAGAAGGAACAAAGAAAACAGGGAGAGCAATTAACAAACAAATACAAGGAAGCTTCCCAGAACTAAAGGTAAGTGTCTTTAAATGATCCATCAATTAATTCCCCAGCCAAACAAATGAAAAAGTTCCACACCAAGGCACATTTGTTAAACTGAGACACTGACCAGAGAGAGATCTTAAATTTTCAAAACCAAGCCACATACAAAGACGTAACAATCAATACCACAAATAACGTCCACAGAACACTAGAAGCTAGAAGACAATGGCATAGTGTCTCCAAAATTCTGATGTAAAATACTATACCTGGCCAAACTAGCAATCCCATGTAAAGACAGGAAAAAAGGAATTTCAGAAATGAGGTCTTTAATTTCACTTCCCATGCAAGCTTTCCTAGAAAACTCAAATATGTTCTTCACCAAAATGAGAAAATAAAGAACATTTTATCTAAGAAAAACAGCTCAACTTTAGAAACTTGCTAAGTCCTAGAATGATAATTGTACACCGTGCTGAAACAGGAAACAGCCAAAAGAGGCTAAGAGAAAGATGCTGCTCTGCTTAAAACAAACAGAAAAATGTGTTAGACACTATGTTTGAACATTTAAAAAAGATAGAGATGTATCATAGCAACAGAACATTTGCTTAAGATAAAGAGAGCAAATGGCACACAGAGAATGAGACAAGTAGGGGAAAAGACAATTATTAATTAAAGAAAAATAAAAATTTTACAGAAAGGATAAATTATAATAGTTGGTTCACCACTGAGAGTGTCTTAGATGGTCATAATAATATAAACACTAACAAAGAAATAAAGTTTAATGTAATTATATTGAGATAATGTGGGAGAGAAAATACGTAATATCTTCAATCATCTTAAACACAGCAATACTGAAAGCTGAAAATCAAGAATTAGCAATATAGCCTGGCTGATGTAGCTGAGTGGATTGAGCCTGCAAACCAAAGGGTTTGATTCCCCAGTCGGGTTGCAGGCCAGGTCCCCAGCAGGGGGCTCTTGAGAGGCAACCACACACTGATGTTTCTCTCCCTCTCTTTCTCCCTCCCTTCCCCTCTGCCTAAAATAAATAAATAAAATCTTAAAAAAAAAAAAAAGAATTAGCAATATAATCACAGATGGTTAACTGAGTAATGGCCATCCAAAATTAAACCAAAAATTAAGGTTTAATCCTTGGAACCTTACCTTATATGGCAAAAGGGACTTTGCAGATATAATTAAAGATCATGGGATGAGAAGATTATCCAGGACTATGCAGGTGGACCCCCACAATATATCCACTAGTATCCTCATAAGAGAGAGAGGGGGAGGGAGATCTTGCTACAGAGAGGTTATGCGATGATGGAAACAGAGATTGGACTGATACACTTTCAGGTAGCTCCTAAAAGCTGAAGGAAAAAAAAAAAAAAGAACTCTTCCTAGAGCCTCCAGAAGGAACCGGACTTTAGTCCATGAAATTGATTTTGGACTTCTGACTCCTAAAACTCTTAAGAGAATAAATTTGAGCTATTTTAAGCCACTAAATGGGTGATAATTTGTTACAGTGGCAACAAGAAACTAAGACAGCATCTCATTTAGTTAAACAGAAGGAAATTCCAAAAGGAAATAGCTCTAAAGTCTGACCTAGTTAGTTCTGGAGGAATAAAGCTAAGGACTGCTGCATTTCATAAGTATGTAAATACTATTTGATTTTTAAAACTATTTTCACTTATCATTTTGATGAAAAAATAATGCCATCAAAAAGAGAAAGGAAAAGAAAAAAATAGAAAAGGAAAAAGAAAAGAAAAGGTGAGCCATGTGAAACTGGACACAAATATTCCTATTCTCTTTTTGGCAGTGAGATAATACTGCCTCAAAACACTATATACATATAATAGTTTCCTATGTCCGCTGTAATAAACTACCACAAACTGGATGGTTTAAAACAACAGAAATTTATTCTCTTCCAGTTCTGGGTTCAGAAGTCCAAACAAGTTTTTGGCAGGCCCAAACACCTGCTACAGGCAGTAAGGGAGAATCCACTGCTTGCCTCTTCTAGCTTCTGGCATGTTTGGTACGCAAAAAACTTGTGGCAACACCACTCCAATCTTTACCTCTATCTTCACATACCTTTTCCTCTGCATGTCTCTCTATTCTGTGTCAGTTTTCTTTCTGCTTCTCTCCTATAAGGACATTTATAATTGGATTTATGGACAACTTACAATAAGGTAATTATCAGAATTAACTTCCCCTCTATCTCAACTGTCTAAACTGTCCTTAGAGAGCTTCTCTTCTCAAGATCCTTAATTTAACCTTATGTTCTTGCTACATAGTAATATTCAAAGATTCTGGGTATTAGGATGTGGATGTATAATTTTGGGACAACTATTTGACTCACTAACAACTTGGACATATCAATGTATTTAGTCATCAAACATTTACTGATCTCCATTTACACCCAGCTCTGTGATGGGTAAATAATGAAGATACAGAAGGAATCTGTCCTGAAGGAGTTCATAAGCAGGTAATGGAGAAAGGTAAGAGCTGAGCAGAGACAGCTTTTCAGGAGCACATACAAGGACCAGGAAAAGAATTATCAGGGAGCCCTGGCTGGTGTGGCTCAGTGGACTAAGTACCGGCCTGCAAACCAAAGGGTCGCTGGTTTGATTCCCAATCAGGGCTTATACCTGGGTTGTGGGCCATGTCCCCAGTAGGGGCCATGTCCCCAGTAGGGGATGTGCAGCAGGCAACCACACATTTCTCTCCCCCTCTCCTTCCTTTCCCCTCTCTCTAAAAATATAAATAAAATCCTTAAAAAAAAAAAAATGAAGAAACCAAGGAATAGCTGGACTATGGTGAGCATTTAAGAACCGGGAAAAAAAAAGTATAAATTAGTCCTTCCCACCCCTTCCAGCAACACTATGAGAACTCTGAGCTACTACGATCAACAAAAGCCAGTGAAAAGTGCTATAGTCTATTTATCACACTTAATCTGTTAACATGCTAACACAAATAAAGAGTCTAATTCAGTAGCTGTAAACGGTATACCTTTTGAATAAAAATAGCTGATAGGTAAGTGAAAGAACATTTCAAGAAAAAAAAATTTTTTTCACATTAAAAGCAGAGGAATATTTTACATACTCGCAGAAGAAAACTGCGGGGGAGGATGGGAAAGACAGGATAAACATAATCAACATTCTCTAACCAGGCAATAATATGCCATGGTTGAAAAGAGTTTCTGAAATTCTTTAACCCAGATTTCCCACTTTGTCCTATGACCAAGGTTTTCCTGCACCAGAAATAAGACTAAAAGAGATATTAAGGTCAGTTATAAAATTTAAAAACGTCCTTATTGGATACAAAGACCTAAGCATAAAATACCACGTGCCATTAAATCCCATGACAGCTCTATAAATTTGCCAATCTCAGACAGTTAAAATTTACAAATTACACAAGAAATTTTCATTTAACACTAAATATAGGAGCTAAAAAAATAGCTATAACTGAAAAGTCTACATTTTCCCCTTAATTTTCCAAAGTCAACTGTTTTGCTCATTTCTTGCTTATTATTGGCCATGCATGGTAGGTTCTTCATGACCGTCACATCTTTTCAAAATTACTCTTTTTCACTTACGCCCCAATAATTCCTACACATAAATTCCTTAAACTCAAAGTAGAAGCAGCAGTGGCTCCCAGTGGCCAATTTATGATTGGTGTATTTACTATCACAGATCTTTGTTATTTTCATATTTGACTTCAAAAATTATAAGAACCTCACAGAAGTTATAGTGTCACACAAAAATAAATTAAAATGATACTTAATTAACTTTAATCCTTGACACCAAGAACCATATTATAATGCATGCTTTTCAGACAACTGAGAGATCTTTTAAAGCATAAAATACATTTTGCTTTTGCATTTTTCAATGTCCCTAGGATCACTTACTGTTTAATTAAACAACTAAATAGTCACTTGTAACAAATAGTCACTTGTAACAAATAGTCACATAACAAAGCACTATCATCTACCTATTTGTCTAGTCAGATTAAGATTGTTAAAACCTGAACTAAATCCCCTGGAACACTCCACCTCAGGTATATGAGTATAAGACTGAAGTGACATCCTAGAGTTTTCACCATGACATATGGGATGAGGCAAGAGGATGTTTATAGGTGGGAGTACATGAAACAGACTTTATTCTTGTATTATTAACTATTTATTATTGTATTATTTTCCATATGAATAACTGAAAACCTACTTTTGCCCCATCCTGCATGTGGTAGACAGAAATCTAAAGATATCAGCCCAAAGTTTCTGTCCCCTGATTGGATTAATTGGTAATTCTACACTCATCAAAATATTGCTGTGAAGGGACTTTGTAGATAGTATTAAAGCTACAAATAGCTGAACTTAAAATAATTACCTTGGATTACAGGTATCTTCTGCTTTCACAAGTCTGCATTATGCCACTTTATTTTTACAAAAGACCCTATGAAAACAGAGTTCAGCACTTTTGCAGCATGCTCCACCAGCAGCAGCGAGAGTCGCACCACCAAGTGCTCCTTCCCTGGGAACAACACTCAGTATCTCAGCATCAAGCTGCCATAGCTTTGAACTGTGTCTGTGGGCATCTGTGCTTTAACTAGACTTATTCCGTGCATCCATCAGCAAGAGGTGCCTTGACATACACAAGTGCTTCTTAGCTTTAGGCCATTTTCACATCCCAAAGGTTTCATAGGAATACTCTACTTTCAGATACTGGGGGAAACAGGTAATCCATTTGGCTCAATGTAATCAAATGAGTCCTTAGCATCAGCTGGCAGAAAAGACAAGCCAGAGATCCAACCAGAGAGGTGAGAGATTCAAAGCATACAAGAGGATTTATCTGCATCTGCTGTCTTTAAAGATGGAAGGGGAGCCATGAGCCAAGGAATGAGAGCAGCCGCTAAAAGCTGAGAACAACTTCCAGGCAATAAACAGCAAAAAAAAAGACCTCAGTCCTACAACCACATGCAACTGAATTCAGCCAACATCCTGAATGAGTCTGGAAAAGCATCCAGAAAGGAACACCAGCTCTGCTGACACTCAAGCTCTAGAAAAAGAACCAAGCTGTGCCCAGACATCTGACCTATAGAAACGTAATAATAAATGTGTGTTGTTTTAAGTCACCAAAGTTTGTGGTAATTTGTTATGGCAGCAACTTAAAACTAATACAGATTTTGGTGCAAGTGGGGTGCTGCTGTAACAAATAACTAAAAATGCAGATGTAGCTTTGGAATCGAGCAGTGAGTGGTGGCTGAAACAAATTAGCAGAGTGTACCCTGGCTGGTGTGGCTCAGTGGACTGAGCGCTGACCTGTGAACCAAAAGGTCTCCAGTTCGATTCCCAGTCAGGGCATATGCCTGGGTTGCAGGTCAGGTCCCTGGTTGGGGGTGTGAGAGAGGCAACCAACTGATGTTCTTGCACATCAGTGTTTCTCTCCCTCTCCTTCTCCTCTCTCCTAAAATAAATAAAATCCTAAAAAATAAAATTAAGAGGACCATGATAGAGAAAGCCTAAATAGCCTTGAGCAAACTGGAAATAGGAATGCAGATTTTTTTTAAATTAATTTATTTTTTAGAGGGAGGGAAAAGGAGGGAGAGAGGGAAACATGAATGTGTGGTCGCCTCTCATGCGCCCCCTACTAGCTACCTGGCCTGTAACCCACGCACATGTCCTGATTGGGAATCAAACCAGTGACCCTTTCATTCACAGGCCGGCACTCAATCCACTAAGCAAAACTGCCAGTGATGGAATGTAGATTTTAAAGACACTGCCAGGGAGGATTCACAGACTGCTTAAAGAAATCTGGATCTGGAAGATAAAAAAATCTACCTTGTCATTGGATACTGCTTTTGTTATACATTCTGACAATCTCCACCTTTTACTGGCGTGTTTAGTACATTTTGTTTTATATCATTGTCGATTCTGGTTCATTTTAAATCTACTACCTCGCTATTATTTCTTCTGTCCCATCTTTTTGCTGTTGTCACTTCTCTTTCCCTATTTTCTGTCTGAGCCCCTGCCGTCCCTCACCTGGATGAGCACAGCAGCCTCCTATCTGGCCTCCTTGCTTCTACCCCTACCCCAAAGTCTCTTCTTCCCACAGGAACAGTCTCATTCTATCCGTTTTCCACCTGTTCTGGGTAAAAACCAGTTGTTACAAAGACCTACAAAGCCCTGTAATATTGGCCCCCATTACCTCTCTGACCTCATTTCCTGCTATTCCTCCCCTCACTCCATTTCATACCTGCCTCCTTACTCCTTTTTGAACACCTTAGATATACTTCCACCTCAGGGCCTTTATAACTGCTATTTCCTCGGTCTACGTTTTCACTACCTCCCTTCCTTAGTTCAGGTTTTTGGCCAAATGTTACTTTGCCCCTAGCTATCTGCGGTAAGCAGAACGATGCCCCTGCCCCAAATGTCTACCTCCTTATCCCTGGAACCTAGAAATATATTACCTTACATGGTAAAGGAGAATTAGGTTGCAGATGAAATTAAGGCTGCTAATCAGTGTCCTTAAAATAGGGAGATTATCCTCGATTATCCAGAAGAGCTCAATGTATTCACAAGGATCCTTAAAAATGAGAGGGAGACATGACTACAGAAGAAAGATGCAAAGTTGATGACTTTGAAGAAAGGGGACCACAAGCAAAGAAATGTGGGTAGCCTCTACAAGATGGAAAAGTCAAGAAAACAGATTCTCCCCTAAAGCCTCCATAAATTAACACAGCCTTATGAATGCCTTAACTTTAGCCCACTGAGACCCATTTCAGACTTCTCACCTCCAAAACTATAAAACGATACATCTGTATTATTTAAACCACTTTCAAGTTTGTGGTAATTTTTTATGGCAATAATAGAAAACTAATTCACCACCCTATTAAAAACTGTAAGCCCTCATCCCCAATACCCCTTTACTGATTAATGTTCCTCCATAAAATATAATACCTTCTAACAAATTTTATAATTTATTTATAAATGTAAATTCTGTAAATAAATGTAAGCTCCATAAAGGCAAGGGTTATCTATTTTATTCAGTTTCTCAGAGTCTGGTAAATGATCATGTGCTCAATTATTGGCTCAATGAACACCTGATAGATTATAAATATATGAATATGTAAGAAGAGTGGTGCTAATGATGATGCTGGTGTGATAAAAATACCATTAATCTTTAAAAAAAAAAACCACCTAGGTATAATCAGCAGCTGTCTAGAGCCAATGACAGATTTATAGCTATGCATTAGTATCTCTCAAAACAGCTTTTATCATTCACTCTGTATTCCTCTTCTTCCCAACTGCAACAGCTTTTTTATCACTGTTTTTAATAACTCAGAAGGTACTATTAGGTACATGTTTTTAAATTATTAATCTTTTGAGTAGAATTCACATCTTATATTTAAATTCAGAAGAGGTCCTAGCTGGTGTGGCTCAGTGGATTAAATTCAGAAGAGAATAAATATACAAAGTATTTCCTTGCTGAAAGGAATTACTTACATTTGAAAGTCTCCAAGTTTGAAATATAAAAGCAAACAATTTGACAATTATCAACAAAGGACTTATATGATCTTCACTCAAAAAGTAGAGAACAGTCTTTGGTGTTAAAGGTCATTGCTTACCTGTTCCAGGAGTAGTTGTCATAACTCCAATAAGAGGACTCTGCATTACTGACATGTTTGGCTACATAAAAACAGAAGAAAGCGTTATGGTAAAAATCTAAAGCTCTAACCATAACATATACACAAGTGTTAAAAGGCTTCATTCGATAGACAAATGAGTATCTACCAGGTACTGGAGATGCTTATAATTAGCTCACAATGAAAGAGTACTCTCTAACTCTTTTTTTAAGTTGAGCAGTATTAATCTAAAATATGCTAGACCCTTATCATAGTACTTTTTAAAAATAAGTAAAATCACATTAGGTAAAAAGGCATTATTTTCAGTAGAAAGTAACACTGCTATTTGGTTTTAGTTCCTAAGATACAGAAATAACACACATAATGATGATTTTTCAAATCACTAACCTCACACAGAAAAACAAAAAGATGGCAGAATTCTATTTTTAAATAAACATTTACAAACTATGAAATACTATAGATTCAAATCAGTCTACACAATAAAAGACAGGATACCTCTGCTTCTACTGATAAAAGTTAAAAAGAAGGAAAATTATCAATATCAATTCCTTTAAATGTGAGAAAATTAAAGATTAAAGTAGCTAAAAGTCCTTCTATTAAAAAAAGACAAAAATATCAAATCAAGAATGACAAGAGTGACTAGAAGTAAATATATATAAAAATTTTAAACAAAATATGATTAAACTAAGAAAACCTAATATTTAGCTATTATCTAGCAACCAAAATCAAATATAGAAAGAATGTTAGAGGAGATACAAAATGCACTGTCCAATTCTTAATATCAGCTTCTTTATAATTAGAGAGAGCTTGGGTAAACTCTTGGGGGGAAACTAATTTCGGTTTTGATCTAATAATAATATTCTTACCAACCTTCAAACACATTCTCTACAAATTATGACCCTTAAGACTTTTAAACATTTTGAACATAGCAATTACTGTAACTACCTATCTTCTCATGTACTATCAGAGGAGAAATGAAAAATTTATAAGCCAGTGGTTCTCATACGAAACTAAACATCAGGTTTACTTACCAACCTTTAGAAAAATATTCCAAAACAGAACATTCTGCATTTCTTAAGTCTAGAACACAACTGTCCAAATATTAACACAAGCCTTACAAGGAATTTTAAATTTTACAGTAGGTGAGTATATCTCAAGCATAGGACTAGTCTCATTTCAAGTGTCAAGAGCCACACATGGCTAGTGGCTACTTTAATGGACAGGTGGGCCGGTCTAGAAGTGCTGGATACAGAAGGTAATCTGTTTAACACAATGAATTAATTTTGTTTTACTTGACAAGTAGGCCAAATATGCCAGGGATATAAAACCTATAATCAAAATTTACTGATGGATATTTTTTATTAAACTTTCCAACAACTATGCTATATTTGATTTAGGGAAAGTCATAAAACATTTCTCTATACTAAGTAGCAGAAATGTCTTTATACAAAGAATGTATCAGTTAAATTTGTTTATATGTCCTACTACGCACAATAATAAGAGAAAACACATGACTATAAAAGCTACTAAACTTCCCACTTAAATGAAAAATCCATACTACCTCTGAAGTGACAATCAAGAGTTAGCACAGTAGTATAAGCACAGCATGCTGTTACAAACATTGGCTCTAGATTTAAGACTGTGCAGGCTGAAAGCCTTGCTCTGCTAGACTAGCTGCCTTACCCTTGACAAATTACTTAAGCTGTGAGATCAGGGCCTGTGCACCACAGGTACTTCCTAAGTACTAGACACTTTCCAGTAGCAATCAGTCCTATCAAAACAGAGGCCTCTATCTTGCATAATCTATGACCTAATATAATGCCATGAGAACACTTATGCCTACACCAACCAAAACGTAACATCACCATCAGAACACTACAGGAGGAACACACTAAACCAGTGATTTTCAACCTTTATCCCAAGGCACACATAAACTAATTACTAAAATTCTGCTGCACACCAAAAAATATATTTTTGCCAATCTGACAAAAAACTGGGTATAATTTTGATTGCTTTACAAAAAAATCATAACAATAATAGTAATTACCTACTCTTTTTGCTCCAAAGAGACTTTTTAAAAAATCAGGTGCCTATATTTGTATATAAGGATTTCTGGTACCAAGAATTAACCAATGAGAACCTTATTATACAATGTGATCAATAATATGCAATTCTATTATATGACCTGTATATTTACAGTTTAAGAAAGGGCATGGGCATTCACACCAAAAGGCTGTTGTGTTTGTGGGTTGTTGTCATTTTTTTTTAAATTTGATAGTCTAAGGGGAAAGAGTTCAGTTTTCTGGCTAAATAGTCAGTTACTGCATGTTTTAAAAATTCTTACAGTACACCAGTGTGCCACGACACACCAGTTAAAAATCGTTGTACTAAACCATCAGCTCAGAACTATGCAGGAGGCAGTGTTTTTAGTAAAATAAGCAAACAATGAACTTAACTCTAAAAGGATAGTGGTAATATATTAATAAAATAATTCCTAAAACAAAGATCTCAAATCATTACAAAGTGCCCTAAATCTGGATAAAATCCTGCATCTTCCTTTGTTCTTTCACAAAATTATGCATAAATAAATACTGAACTTTTTAAAGAACTGCAATGACTTAAACTATAAGCATTTCTACATGTATTTGAAGTATGCTTAGGACATGGACAGGTGAATATGACATACCTACAAGAGCCACAGAGGTACCTACATGAGAAAATAATCTGGAGTTCTACTGCTTTTTTTTTTTTTTGAAATGCCTCCTTTTTTTAAAAGATTTTTTAAATTTATTTTTAGAGAGAGGGGAAGGAAAAGAGAATGAGACGGAAAGAAACCTTGATGTGATGTGCGGGAGAAATATCAATCGGTTGCCCCCTCTCACATGCTCCCAACCAGGCAGCGGGGAGGGGGTGCCCTGGCCAGGAACTGAACCAGCTGCCTTTCAGTTTACAGGACAACGCCCAACACACTGAGCCACACCAGTCAGGGCTGTAGTTTTATTATACTTTACAGTTCATTTCATAAGCACAATTTAAATACATTCTATGATAAATGTCCTTAATGCTTATGCTATGCAACAGTTATACTACAAACAGACCTCAGGGAAACATTTCGAATTACTGACTTTCACTGTACAGCCACACGAAAACCTTAAATTCTTGATTGTGGATCATGAGTGAGAGTATGTGTATTACCTGTCTTCTTGAAGTTAAAGGTGTTGATCCAAGTCCTGGGCTAGAAATGTCATCATATATACTTCTAACTGGTGGAGCTCCACTTTTATCTTTATGAGCTGGTACAACTGGTTGAGGTGGTGACCCACCTATAATGTGCAAAATATATAGCCAGGTGAGAAAACAAAGAAATCTTCCATCTTTTTGATAAGATTTTTCTTAAATAATTATATTGGCATTATTATTTAATTTAATCCTCCTGACCACAATCATGTGACTTAAGAATGATTTCCATTTAACAAATGGGGAAACTGAGTTACAGGGAGTTGCTTCACAGAAACTTCTCAGGGACACCTTGCTAGGAATTAAGATTATTTTGAAATTTATACTCTTAAAATATTGACTTAAAGTCCTCTCCTGGTGCTTCCTAAACTTTAATACACATGAAATTCACCAACGGATCTTGTTAAAACTCAGGTTCTGATTCCAAACAGATGGACTGAAACCTGAGACTATGAACTTCGAACAAGCTCCTAATGATGCCGATGCTGGCGACCCACAGGCTGCTGGCGACCCACAGGCTGTGCTTCTAATACAAGATTCCAGAGTAAGGAAACAGAAATTCTGGTGCATAGCAAACACAGGTAAAATGTGCTTTTTCTACAAAATGCTTAGCATTTCAACACAAAACTTGATTCTCTTTCTCACTTGAAAGTAGGTATTAAACAGCTCCCATCTATATACATTTGAATAAATACAATCCCATGATGTGGCATTTGTCAAAATTAAACAGATCCTACCATGTTTCTCACAGTAAAAATAAATTTAAGTACACAGTAAAGATATAAAAAAGAAAAACCAATGTTTAGGAACACAAAGATGCCTTTATAAATCAGAGAATCAGCAATGCCGAACAGTGAAGCAGCCAATGTCCGCTGTAAGACTGTCTGAGCCTAGACAGCAGAACACAAGCACAGAGTACAGAGTTACCTGGGCTTTAACCTCTTTCTCTGTCACTTAGTAACATGTGAGTTTCAGCAACTTCTTTATTGCACTGAGCCTCGGTTTCCTGTTTTAAAAATTGGGATACTACTACATACCTCTGAAGATTGATAAAAGAGTAAAAATAACAAAATACTTAGCATACTTCCTGGCTTATAAGTACTCCATATGTGGTAGCTACAATAATAACATACTTGAAATATATACAAAACAAAAATCTGTCCAGGATAATGTTTTTAAGTGAATTACTTCAAATATAATTTATAATTCTCCCTGACCAATTTATATATATATAATACCACCTTAAATCAAATATTACGTTAAAGACAAAGTAAGAAGAGTTTACCTTTAAACATCTACAAAAAGGATATTAGCTTGCATTTGAAATTCAACCATTTTTGCAGCTAACTCTCACTACCCAAAGTCAAACTTCAAAGTTATCTTTTAAAATATTTCTTTGCTAACGAAGTCCTGTAAAAGATACATATTGTACTTAAGTAACAATATTTTGTGCTGAGGATTGCATAACCTATGTAAAAAACTTCCCCATAATTCATGAAGTCCTTTCACTAAAAATACTCCAAGTGAAAACCTTGATTAACTGACTAGAGGTAGAATCCACATTTACAAATTTTCAAATTACACTTCTTTTGACTGAATATTTGCTATTATATTTAAGATGAATTAAACTCAGTTGAAATGACCATGTCATCCACACACACTGGCATCTTAGAGTGAATGAAATGTAGTATGCATACTTTTTAATAAGTGGTTCTTACAATTATAATATAGTAGTACCCCCCTTTATCTGAGATTCTGATACCTGCAGTCTGATACCTGCAGTCTGAAAATATTAAATGGAAAATTCTAAAAATAAGCAATTCATAAGTTTTAAATTGAGTTCTGAGTAGCATGATAAAATCTCACATCATCCAGCCTGGAATGTGAATCATCCCTTTGTCCAGGGTATCCAAGTTGTACATACAGTACAATAAGATATTTTAAGAAAGAAACCACATTTACATAACTGTATTATAGTATATTATTATAGTTGTTCTATTTTATTATGTTAATATTAATCTCTTACTGTGCCTAATTTATAAACTTTATCACAGGTAGTGTGCATAGGAAAAAACATAGTGTATATATAAAGTTTGATATTATCAGTGGTTTCAGGCATCCACTGGCATCTTGGAACTTTTCCTCTGAGGATAAAAGTGGGGACTACTGCAGTTTATACTGCTTATACCGCATTCTATGAATCTTATGTTTAAAAAAAAATTTAATTTTTTAAATTACCATACTCTGCCATGTATAATGTATACCCATGTTTTTGGTCCAAATTTTCAGGAAAAAAAAAAATCTTTTGTTTTAATTTTTTAATTCAACTATTTATTTATATTTAGAAACAAAACCGATTATCATATTCCAGGGTATTATTTTACATAGGGATATCGTTATTGCTTTCTAGAGTTATACTTTTAATGCATAAACCTAAATAAGAATTAAGCCTAAAAGAATTAAAAACATTTATATAGCCCTGACTGATGTGGCTCAGAAGACTGAGTATCCTGCAAACCAAAGGCTCACTGGTTAGATTCCCAGTGAGGACACATGCCTGGGCTGTGGGACAGATCCCCAGCAGGGGGCGCACAAGAGGCAACCACACACTGACGTTTCTCTCCCTCTCTTTGTTCCTCCCTTCCCCACTCTCTAAAAATAACTAAAGTCTTTTTAAAAACTCAGTGCTCGATTCAGCAGCACATATACTAAAACTGGAAAGATACAGACAAGATTAGCATGCCCCCTGAGCAAGGATGACGTACAAATTCGTGAAGCGTTCCATATTTTTATCCTCATCCTGCCCCTGTTGTCAGAGGGGAGGCTTACAACATTGCATCACAGAGTAGGATGTCTGCTATAGATATAGATACCTTTTTGATCCCTTTTATCAGATTAAGGAAGTTCCCTTATATTTCAAATGTTTTGTTGTTGTTTAAATCACAATGGGTTTTAAATTTTAGCACACATTTTATCTGATTTTATCAGACTCATGATTTTTCTCCTTTCGTCTGTCAATGCAGTGAATACACTATTATTTTTAGAATTTTCCACTTTACGTCTAATAAGGCTAAAGCTTGTCACTGAACAAAATAAAATAATTTGTATTTATCCCTAAGTTTTCCTAAAAAGAAAAATATTCATATAGCTACAGAATTAGTACTACCCATGTATAATGCACATCCTTTTTTTTCCCCCTCAAAAATTTGGGGGGGAAAAGTACGCATTATACACAGCAAAATATGTCAATGAATGGGTTGGGAACAATGAATGCTAAACCATTACACTTTTTAAAATTCTAGTACATATACTGACATTACTATGAAACTATTTTAGGCAATTTACCTACCTGCAAGTAAAGGTGATCTCATTTCCATTACTCCTACTGAAGGGCCACTAATTGATCGAGGTTGTGGAGTCACTGGAGCTGGCAAATCCCCCATTAAAAATCCAGGTAAGAACTGGGCATTAACCCCTGGTTTTGGAGATGTGGGAGAACCCAGCATCATTGGTTCAGATCCTAAATGAATCAGAAATGAAATAAGGATTTTAATTTTATAATATCTAAAAAAAAATATGAGAATCTTAATTTTGAAAATTTAATCAATACTGTTAAATACTATAGAACCACAGTTACATTTATATTTTTAAATATCAGTAAAAATTATTTCTAGAGAAATGAGTATTTTGTATTAACAATATTAATCTTTTATAACTACTGTTCTTAACATTTCCCAGGTTTCAGAATCAACACATTTAAAATTCTTTTTTGATTTTTAAATATTTTTAGCACAAGTTTCTTCTTTTTCTTTTGTATATTTTATGGATTATACTATTACAGTTGTCTCATTTTTTCTCCCCTTTATCCTCTGCATCCCATCCCACCATCCCAATGTCAACATTTTCCTGCCACCACTTTCCCAGGCCCCACCCCTCCCTACCTCCCACCCTCAATCCTTCCCCCATTTGGCTTTCTCCATGGGTCCTTTATGCATATTCCTTGATGACCCTTCCCCTCCTTTTTCCCTGTCATCCCCCTCTCTCCTCCCCTCTGCTTACTGTCAGTTTGTTTTACATTTAAATCTAAGATTTTAGTTTGTAATATTTTTTTAAAATCCCTAATACAGGGAAACTTTCCATTTCTGGTCAGCTACTATGCAAGAACCAAAAACAAGAAGAGGATGCACAAGTTACTTACACAAAGTCTTAACAAATCAAATGCAATGAGTTTAGATTGCTATATGTTCCATTTTTTTTATTCCTCACACACGAAAACTGTAAATCACATTTGTAATAAAAGTGTAATCATACACACATTAGAGCACATATGAAATAGTAGTAATGACTGGCATCCCAACCAAAAAAACACTTAAAATGTCTGGAAAGTTTTTGTTTTTTTTAATTATTCATTTTAAAATTAGGAGTAATCAATAAAAGTCTCCTTGATATAAAACCAATTTAAAAAGAGAACAGATACTTGACAATCACCAATTCAAAATTAATCTTCACAATTTACAGGGCAGGTTTATAATCCCATCATGGAGATAAGGAAACTATAACTTAGACTCTCATTTCAGAGCAAAATAGCACAGTAAGAAAAATAGTGGCACCCCAGCTGGTATAGCTCAGTGGACTGAGCGCTGGCCTGTGAACCAAAGGGTCACCAGTTCAATTCCACAGTCAGGGCATATGCCCTGGTTGCGGGCGAGGTCCCCAGTAGGCAGTACGAGAGAGGCAACCACACACTGATGTTTCCCACCCCCCCTTCCCCTCTGTCTAAAAATTTTTTAAATCTTTTCTTTTAATAATTGGCTCTGGTGTCAGACACTTAGGTTCAAGTCTCTCAGCAAAATGGGCACAATCGTATGACCCACTCACAGAGCTTTGATTAGAATTATAGCAAGTAAAGCACTTGACCCAGTGCCTACAATGCAGTAAATGTTCAGCAAATATTAGTTATTAATGTAACAGCGTATTATAATAGTCAAAACTGAGTGACAAATGCGTAAATGAAGAATCTGCAATTTCTGCTTATGAAATTTTCAACTATGTGGCAAGCCTAAATGTGATTCATGGAACTCAGAAACATCAAATGTTTCATATTTTATATGATTTTTATTAACTATTACTTAACTTCTGAACAGTCTCCAAAATTTGCTTCCTACTATCCAAATGCTGTCAGTCATTTATGCTTCCTCTTATATCTTATCATAGTAGACTGAGATATTGACAATGCAACTGTTTAAGAGAAGAAAAAGGCAAAGCAATGCAGGAAAAAGATAAAGCAACCACTGAAATAAGGAATTAAGAGCTGTAGTTACATCGTAATTATTTTAAAGTTCTAATTATTATGCTACTATGATACTACTACATATTTCCAAAGAACAAACACTAAAATCAAACCAAAAGCATTTTCTGAACAGATATTAAAAACCCACAGTAATAAATACAAAGTTTTAGGAACCACCAACTGCCTTCACTCTCCCATCCCCCAAAAGAAAAAAAATATGGCAACTGTAAAAATTAAGTCAAAAAAAGTTCTTACACATCTGGATAAATATTGTGATACAGTAGAAAGGACCAGAGTGAAGGCACAAAAAACTATCAAATTGTCACTAACCACCCATCAGGCTAAATTTCACTTAGAGAAAGTTATCTCCCTGTACCAATGGATCCTGAAAGTCCTCAATTCCATTATCAGTCTGTATTGTTAAAATAAGTACTGTGCCCCTCACCTAGCACTGGTTGTTGAAGTGACAACCACTTTTAATGTACCATTAGATGCTGGGGAAATGTTTATTCCTCACCTAGAATACCTGCAATATGTGGACCTGAAAATTCATTATCAACCAATGTCAGATTTCAGATTAAGCAATAAACAGGGAACTGTTTAGTCACATTTGCAACCCCAAGAAATACACAGTCCAATTTTTTTTTAGTAGAAAACTGATCTCTAAAATATCTAGGCCGAACCTTTATATAAATTTAAAAGTAGCAGAGTATCTACACTGACATTGTGCACTCAGTGTTATGACTAATACTAAAACAGTTCACAGTATTCTCAAAAGAAACTTATTTTGCACAAAACATGTACAAGAGTTATATACCCTTCCAATCTGAAAAAAAGGAAAAAAAAATCTCATCCTACAGATAAGTATCACGCTCCCCCTCTTTTCCAAACTCAGAATGTTGTGACCTAATTTTCAAATAAGTCTCTATAGTAGACGGTTTATTTTAAAATTTTCGACAGTTCTCACACATCCCAAAACTCAGCAAAAAGGAAATCGATAACCTTTTAACTTTTTGGATTTTTTTCAATGTCACATTTCAGCAACGGGAACGAACTTTTCAATATTATGTGGCTGACTTAAGGAAAAGACATACAATACTTGGTCACCTTCCCAAGATTAAGGCGATGAATACCGTGCGAACTCCTGGCTTCCTATTAAGGCCAATATCTCGATGGTTTTCATCATCTGGTTAAGTATCGCACGACTCAAGCTTCCATTATAACAGATTCCTTTGGCAAAGGCCAGGACTGGAAAAAATCAAACAGGAACTAGAAGCCTAGGTGACCAAACAACGGTGGTCAGTAACTACACTCGGGGGCACCGCCCACCCACGTGTACGCGGGTAGGTCCCTTCCCACCGACAATCCCAGGATACCGAAACCCGGATCCAGTTTTGAGCGCTGGGGGTCTCAGGTATCCGCCGGTCTGACGGGCTGGTGTATGGGGGCACAAAACGGCGCAGCCCACGTTCGACTGCCGTTTTCTCACCGCTCCCCACCCAGGGTCCGCAGCTTCCCGGAGCCGCCCGGGCAGCATCAGGGTGGCGATGACTAGAGCAGCAGGCTGACCAGGAACTTGGGAGCGATCCGAGGAATCCCCCCCTTCGCAACTGAAATTAGCCAGCAAGGGGGTGATGACTACTGCCTTTCGGTTTTGCCCGCCTGCAGGTCTACAGCACAGATCGCAGGGCCAGCGAGGAAAAGCAGTTTTTCACTCACCCAACGTGGGCGCCTGGGGTTCCAAGGCAAAGGCTGCCATCGCGGCGGCAACTATACTTAGCTCCGGACCCTCCCGATTTTCAAAAATGGCGGAAACACTCCCCACGGCTGGGGGCGCGCTACCTTATGGGTTGGCGTAACTTCCGGATATGCGCCGAACCTAAGCGGTTGGTGCCGGCGCCGCCATTTTGGAATGGGCAGAAGCTTTTGCGCAGACTCAGAGTCTTCCGGAAAGATTTCTCTGTGCCTGTGATGAACCTTGGAAGCTGTAGTTGTCGAAATTCCCTACTCATACTGTGAGCCTCCTGATATTTTTGGTACTTGAATTGCACATAAGTACAAGTTGTTTTATTCAAGGTTTCATAACAACCGTGAGTTTATTTAGTGCTCTGTCATCTGTCAGCTTTTCCAAGTAACACCTGGAAAAAATTGGCCTGGAGCAACTGTTGGTGCCGCTTTCCAGTGTCCATTTATGGGCTTAGTACGTGAAGCTCCAGCCTCACCGGATATTTTGTCACCTCTATGCCATTTTTTTTTAACTGTTGTGTTATATAGGAACAATTATACATTAAAGCATTAATTCATGCTTGCTGTTTTTTGAATAATGGTACATACAAAAGATAGTGAATAATGGAAAGTAATAGTAAACAAACGCCTGCGAACCCACCACATCGCAGAATCCTTCCTGTACCGTCCCAACTGTCCTCCTCCCCCCAACTTTCTGCTTTTCTTTTAGAGCGTATTCAAATATAGCCTATATGTGTGCAAAAATAAGTCGTTCAGTTTTGTTCACTAACTTCATACAACTGAGGTGCTACATTTATATATTATAGGATGTTTGTTCTCTGGCCCATACAAAACTAATTATCCTCAAAATACCCATCTTTCCTATTTCCTCTGGGATTTCCTGAAATCCCAAATCCAGCAAGAATTTTGTAATTTGAATGAGGCAATTACAATTCCATAATGAAATGGAATGTTCCCTGGGATCAAAATTTAAAATCACTTGGATAAATTGACTCTTTTTTACAGGTGCATGGGTTGAACTATGTCCCCCAAAATCTAACCTGCAGTACATATGACTGTGACCTTATTTGGAAATAGGTTCTTGACGGGTGTAATCAAGTTCAGGTGAGGTCATACTGAATTACCTCAAAGTTGGAGGCTTAAACCACCACAGATTTATCTTTCACAATTCTGGATGCCAGAGATCTAAAATGAGTTTTATAGAACTAATATCATGGTGTCAGCAAGACTTCTTCTAGAGAGTCCAAGAGATAATCTGTTTCCTTCCTTTTCTATTTTCTGAAGACTAACTATATTCCTTGGCCTTTAAAGGCTCTGTCCTCACCCTTCAAAGCCATCTGCATGACATCATCTATCTCTGTGACACTGCGTCTCTCTGTTTCTGTCATCACATGGCCATCTATGAGTCTGTCTCTGTTTACTTGTCACTTCAGTTTGTTCATTAGATTCCACATATGAGTGAAATCATATGGTATTTGTCTTTTCTCTGACTGGCTGATTTCATTTAGCATAATGTTCTCCAGATCCATCCATGCCGTTGCAAAGGACAAAATTTTCTTTTTTTAGAGCCAAGTAGTATTTCATTGTGTAAATGTACTATAACTTTTATCCACTCATCTACTGATGGACACCTGGGCTGCTTCCAAATACTGGCTATTGTAAATAACATTGCAATGAACGTAGGGGTGCATATAGTCTTCTGAACTGGTGTCTTGGGTTTCTTTGGATAAATTACCAAAAGTAGAATCACTAGGTCATAAGGCAGATCCATTTTTCACATTTTGAGGGAACTTTCCGCAGTGGCTACTTGAGTCTGCACTCCCACCAACTGTGTATGAGGGTTTCCCTTTCTCCACATCCTTGGCAACACTTTGTTTGATTTATTGATAATAGCCATTCTGACAGGTGTGAGGTAGATCTCACTGTGGTTATAATCTGCATTTCTCTGATGATTAGTGACATTAAGATTCTTTTTATGTCTTTTGGCCATCCATATGTCTTCTTCGGAGAAGTGTTTATTTAGATCCTTTGCCCATTTTTTTAATTGGTGTGGGTCTTTTTGGTGTTGAGTTTTATAAGTTCTTTATAAATTTTGGATATTGACCTCTTATCATATATATGGGTGAATATGCCCTCACCTTCAGTGGGTTGCCTTTTCATTTTGTTGATGTTTCCCTTTGCTATGCAAAAACTTTTTAGTTTGATGTAGCTCCATTTGTTTATTTTTTCTTTTGTTTCCCTTGCCTGAGAAGATATATCAGAAAAAACATGTTGCTACAAGAACTATCTGAGATTTTACTGCCTGTTTTCTTCTAGGATTTTTATGGTTTCAAGTCTAACATTTAACTCTTTAATCCATTTTGAGTTTAATTCTTGTGTGTGGCATAAGAAGGTAGTCTAACTTCATTTTTTTGCACATATCTGTCCAATTTTCCCAACACCATTTATTGAATAAACTCCCTTTAGCCCACTGTATGTTTTTGCCTCCTTTGTCAAATATTAATTAACTATAAAGGTGTGGGTTTATTTCTGGACTATTTTGTTCTATATGTCTGTTTTTATGCCAGTACCATGCTATTTTGATTACTATGGCCTGGTAGTATAGTTTGATATTAGTAAAAATATTTTTAAGAAAGTCACTTTCCTTTCTTCACTTGCATTTTTAACTTACACCATTTCAACAGGCTCTTTCCTTATCAAGGTACAAAGATGCCCAGTTTGTCCTATCAAAAAACCTTCCCTAGAACTGTGTCTTTTTTCTAGCTGCAATGAACTAATTTCTTTCATATTTCCTTGTTTTTTTTTCAAGATTTCAAAATAAGGGTCTACAGACTTTAGTAGATGGTCTATTTCCCTAACTTTACCATCTTGTTTTTCAATTCAGTACACACTGACTCTTCTGTAAATCCTCTTTTGAAACTATTGACCCCAACTATTTTTCTCCTAATTGTCATGTTAAGCCTGTATCCTTGACATCCGTGGTATAAAATAGCTTTGACGATCTTTTCCTATATACAAGTGTTTTCCTTGTTTTTAGTGATGCTACACTTCCTGCTCTCCTCTTAACTTTCTTCTCCTCCCCTGGCTCTTCCATACCTGATCCCATTTCATTCTAGCCTGGACATAGAATTGTTAATAAAGCCTCTGTGCTCTCTCTCTTCCTCAGTTTTTATGTTCTCCCTTGGAGTCCTCATCCATTGTCACATCTAACATTTATGCAAATGATTTCCATTATTATATTCCTCTCCTTTCTCTAAAGCCAAATGATACTTTTCCAAATGCTTGAACAACCTACCAGAGCATCAAACCTCAAAAACAAATCTTGCTCCTAAAATCTGCCCCATTTGAGTTGTCCCTTTCCCATTAGTCTCTTAGACACCAAAAATTAAAATCACAGTATGTTAGAGCAGAATTTAAGGTCAGATAGACCTGAGTTTAGAGCCCAACTTTCCCACTTAAATTCTGTGTTACTTGGGTTGGTATTAAATCTTTATAAATTTTATTTTATGTAAAATAGAAACAATACCTACTTTGAAAGGCGGTTATGCTTTGTAGAGTGCCGGCTCCACTTTGCTTTTTCTGGCTTCCACCTTCTCTGCCATCAAATGTTCAGATACCAAGTCTTATTCTTTCTCTCTATTTAATTCCTAGACAATTGCAGTCAACTCTTAACATCTTCCTTTGTTCAGTCAGTCTCTCTTACCAAATCTCAAACACCACTAGCCAATACTCCCTTGTCTGTACATATTACCCAGCTGTCCAAACACCACCTCAGGCTCCCTGAGCAGCCTCCTTTCCTTCAACTCCACGAGATTCACATGTGTAGTACATTCCAACCAATAACACCCCTCATTACACCACATACATTTTTTTCTTGCTTTTAATTCATTTTCGATTACAGTTGACATACAATGTTATATTAGTTTCAGTTGTATAACATAGTGATTAGACATTTAAATAACTTATGAATACACTACATACATTTTCACTTGGGCATCAGGGGAAAGGGAAAATCAGAACCTCTCATGGTGGAAAGTTGCCACAGACTGAATATTGATGTCCCCCAAAATTCATATGTTGAAATCCTAGCCCCCAATACAACGGTATTTGGAGGTGGAATTTTGGGTTGATTAAGTCACGAGGTGAAACTCTCATGAATGAGATAATTGCCCTTATAAAAGAAACCCCAGCGCTGGCTGGGGTGGCTCAGTGGATTGAGTGCCAGCCTACAAACCAGGGGATCGCCAGTTGTCTCCTAAAGCGGGGTGTGTGAGAGTCAACCACACATTGATGTTTCTCTCCCTCTCTTTCTCCCTCCCTTCCTCTCTCTCTAAAAATAAATAAATAAATAAATTTTTTTATAAAAGGAAACCCCAGAGAGTTCCTCCCACCTGACATCCCTGCTTCAGCCATGTGTGACCACAGCCACAAGACTGCCACCTATGAACCAGGAAGCAGGCTCTCACCAGACATTACACCTGTTGGTGCTTTGATCTTGGACTTCCCAGCCTCCAGAACTCTAAAAAATAAATTCCTGTTGTTCATAAGTCATCCAGTCTATGTTATCCTATTATAATAGCCCAAATGGACTGAGGCAGGAGGGTAGGAGGATCATAGGGATGGTGTCCAAAAAGTAGAAATCTATTAGTTGTTATTTGTATTATGTGACCTCTGCAAATAATGACCAAAGCTATCTCTTCATAAATGAAAATAAATATTACATTTGGAAGTTTATGAGTTTTTTTCCCTAATCATTTCATTACAATAAACAACTGGCAGAAAGGGGGCCAGAAAGCAAAGGAAACATCAGTTTAGCTGATTGGCCTGCTATCTTTTAATCAATTAAATAGTTCTTATCACTCCTTGGAAGTGAAAAAGTAACATTAAAACTTATATAACTTGCGAAGGTATGCATCAACTTTTTCCCTTTGCTCCTCCCTCCCTTCCTTCTAATAAGCAAATTTCGAAGGGCTGTTTATAGAATATACCTGGCATAGATAAGCCACACAGTAAAAAATCTCTGCTTTCCTGGGAGCTCCAGTTTGATGAGGAAAACAACAAAATCAGTAAAATATATAGAATTTTGGTGATAATTAGGGTCATGCCATACATAAAACAAGAAAGGTAAATAAAAGTGTTCAGGATGGGAACAATTATAAATAAGGTGGTCAGGGAAGGTTTTACTAAGAAAGTAACATTTCATCAAAGTTCTGATATTTCTGGGGGAAAGTATCTCAGGTAAATGTAATGAAGTGGAGCCTGCATTATACATTTTCAAGGAATGAATAGCCAAGAGGCCAGCTGGGACAAAACTGGAAGAGCTAGGGAGGAAACAGTCCACAATGAGTAAATCGGGTAAGTAACAATGTTTATATGTGGGAGGTGGGTGCTCAATGATGTTGGAATAACCTCAACGGTGTCATAGTTAGAATATTCAGTAGTTTAATCTGGAAGTAATTCAGCATCTTCCTTGACTTAAAATACTAAGATGGTATATTGAATTTTTAATGCCAATTTATCCACATTAATGCCAATGATAAGATCTTATTTTAGCTTTTCACTTATTAAAGTACCTGGAGCAAACAAATCTTTATAGACCTTAAAGTCATTTATATTGCAAAATGTACAATTTTGTGTCCCATCAAAAGATTTTTGAATCCAGAATTTGACGGCAAATAAGTGTTAAATCTTTTTAAACAAATAACCTGAAAGAAATAAAGATGTTAACAGGGGAAATAATAAATTTATTATTTTATTAAAGGATATCAATACCTAGAAACAATAAAGGATACATTATAAATATGGATACAAAACAAGTCAGGCTTCACTTTAAATAGAAAAGTTTGTTATTTTTAAAGTATATCAATGGACACACCATAAATTTGTTAACTGTAAATGCCACAGTGTATATTGCAAGAATATAAAACTTTAAAATCTTCTGGTTTAAATTCTTAAGTAACTACAGGGTGACTAAATATGTTCAGGATCCTTTGGGCAGAAAAATCAACTATTTAGCGTTACCTGACAAAACTAAATAATTCACTGTGCTACACTGAGGTTATTTTAAAATGTTACTGTGGCTTTACTTATAAAGGTAGCAATTCATTGAGTTAACTCACTGGGTAAGATTATAAGACAATACTCTGATTTTTACCTGCTACATTCAAGAATCTTTGGAGAAATTACCTTTTAGGGGAACTTCCTGTATACATTAGAACCACTTATGTTACTAATAATCAGGTGTCAAGTTCAGAAGGTTTCCCCATCACCAAGAAATTATCAATTGGAATGGAAATATGTTCCCTAGGTTACATAATACATATTCATACTATATGAATGTGGTATATTCATACATTTCGGTCAAGGTTCAATAGGGAAGAAGTGATACACAAGTAAAATTGCAATGACATTTTTTAAATACTATACTCCATTTTCTTTTGAAATCTTTGACTTAATATAAGGGTATAAATTTTATCCAAAAGAATCTAAGAAAAGATTTCTTCAGTTTTCATACATTTAAATATTTCTCAGTTTTCAATACAAACTATATGTCATCATAAGCCCATATTAAAGCATAAAGTTAGTAAAATGCTTTAAGAATAGTAACCTCAAATAAATAGAATTACATCATATTTTCCACTCTTTTTTCTGCTCATCTTTTTCAGGTTGCTAGGAAGGCTTTATATATCTTTTCAATGTTTAAAAACAAAAGAAGTTTTCATTTCCTTTTTCTTTTAAAATGTTGTAGAAAAATCTATTTTAAAATAGAGGTAAAAACTCCTTGAAATATTTTCTCTCTCCCTCAAACAGACCTATATTTGGTATATATTTTTTATTTATAATGTGAGATAAAGAATCATAATGATAAAATTCCTTTTTATAAATAACCAAGTATGACAGAGTGATATATCCATGGGAAGCACAATAAACATACTATATATGCGTATATATGACCCATCATTGCCTTACATAGTATCCCTAATTTAAAAGACCGATTTACATTTATTGGCCTATTTTACATATAGCAAACTACTACCGTTTAAGACAAAATCAAATAGATGCTCAAAGCACTTCTGTAGATGATACAGAGGATATGAGCTTGCACCATAACCAGATAACTACAGGCAACACCTAAGCATACAAAATACAGACATAAATAACATACTACCCATTATGACCAAGTTCTATTCAAGGCTTCACATTTAATGGCTGAAAACTAAAGAGCACCTAGCAAACGAAAATATATTTAAATAAATATTTTCACATGAATGGAAAAGGTTCACCCTGCAACTCCTCAACAATGCTGACCTCAGAGACATTATACATCAACCTCATATTTAAGATGATTCTGCCTGCCTTTGTTGGCTTCGGACAACTCACTGTAGGTTGATTACATTTATACTGCTTCTCAACAGAAGCAAAGTTCATAGTTTTGCATGTGATGGCATCTTGTCAAGCTATAAGTGATCTCAAGACATAATTTGCATTGATCACTTCTACATTTTTGCTCCTGACTGCATAAGAAAGCCTGCTTCCTCAAATATACAGATATGCTCAATATGCACTTTCCAGCTTACGTATGGGAATATACTAGCTCTCTACAATATGTAATTAAGGGCTGACTTTCTTAATAATATCCAAATGGCAACGATATTTTCTAAGTCATGAAAGGTTACTTGAAAGCTATTAAATAAATCCTGCCATAATTACTATATTAAAGTACATTTTATTTTGAATAAGTCAAAGGATACCTTTAAGCAAATTTATAATGTAGAGTCCAGCCTTGCCAATATGGAGACTTAATTTTTTTTATTTTTTATTATTGTTTATGCTGTTATAGCTGTCCCCATTTTTCCACCTTCACATTCCTCTGCTTAGCCAGCCCCCCTGGAGACTTAATCTTTTAAAAGGAAACTATTCAAGGCCTCTGGCCAGAGATAAAATTGTAAATAATTTCGGGCTTTCTCGCGATGTATTTAAAATTCCTTACAAAACTATAACTGCTCTTTCTTTAAAAATATGTTCTCTAGTAGAATATTGAACTAGAAAACAGATCATTAAACAAATCTCATCTAAAAAACGATCTTTTAGTATAAAATATTTTTCCACAGATCCAAGAAGATCAAAAAATTATGCCATGGGACCCAAAAACAGAATGCTAGGAACCCAGGATAAAAAGCATACGATGTAAGAGACTAGATGACCTAATTAAAGCACCATAAGCTCACAATAAGGTAAGACAGAAAATCTACACAAAAACTCTAAATATATATCCAGGGAATATAATTAAATTTTAAAAATCAAAATGAAAAGTGAGTACATTTTCACAAAAGGACATAAAAATTTTGTGAATACTGTAACCACTACATAAGTATTGTGTAAACCTTCACATTTTGGTTACCTCTTTTGGAAGGTTTAAGGTATTGGTTTTTAATCTTAAATTATTTACAAAGAAATTTATCTCCCTCTGAAATGGTAAGTAAAGTAGCATTTCAAGTTTTCTCCTTCATGGATACAGCTGCTGGAATAGAAAAGTACTAAAAGTCTTATTCGACTGATTTAATCTCTCCATGCTCTAACATAGATTTTTAAACTTAAACATTTTTTCTTCTACATAAATCAATTATTGTAATACATTCTTATTCTCCCTTAGCAAATCAAAGAAGCATTTAATCACACATTATAATAACAAAGAAAATAATATAATTTTAAAAATTATTTATACACCTGCTCAGGACAATCAATTGACCTCCATTTTCACTTGAAAACAAGAAGAATAAAGGAAGTTTTTATTACTACACTCTGTAAAAAAGGGGAAAGGTGGTTACAGAGGCCAACTCAGAAATTATTTGTCCATCATCTGCTAGAGTGTAACTCATGAACTGTTGTCCTCTTCTAATTCCTGTATTTTGTCGCACTTACTGCTTTCTTTGCCCTCTTGATATGTACGAAGCTGCTCCATGAAGCCAGCATTTGGACATATGGAAGGCCTTGCATTTTTCACCAGAGAGAAAGCGCTGGTAAATGAGATTTCTTCAGAATTCATCAGGAAACCTATTACAATTGCAGCTGCCCTGGAAACCCCTGCATTACAATGAACAAGAACCACTCCATCCTGCAATAAAATCAAACAAAATTCTTCATTATTCATTTTTAAAAGGTTATTAAATCAATTGTACATTCTTACACTCTTATAAAAATTATAAAATAAAAATACACATTCTATCAATTTATTCACTTCTCAAAATACAATTCATTGTAAGGAAAGAATGGAAAAACCAATCAATCGACCAACCAATATCTCCTCTTTCCACCTCCCAAGATTGAAGTGCTTTGATGGTGTATTTGTAATTCTGAAACGGTATCCTTTGTTAAACTGAAGAAATTCAGGAAAGTACAAATAAAAGCCTGAAAACTTAGCTACATGTCTATAAATAAAAGAAAATTACAGGAAATATATGTGGAAATGTGAAGAAAACCATAATCATAAACTAAACAGAAAGCCTGAGACATTTTATTTATATATGGTGTTTCCATAAAGCTAGTGCCATTAGCATGGAAATCTGGGTGTAAAATGATCAGCAAGGACAAAATTCCCTACCCTTAGCTGTATTCTGGAGGGAAGTAATTTAAATTTATCAGGTAGTAAAATGATGACACAAATAGCTTACAAAAATGTGAAGTGGAAAAGGTAATTAGACACCAGCATGAGGTCAATAAATGAATAATGTTTCAGGTAACTTGAAAATGATACTTTACAAGTGAAAAGGGACACAGTGTAAGACCAATGCTGATGGGGTAATATTGCATTAATAATGAATGTGATAGATCTGATGGAACACCATTGATACAGGTTGGCTTATTTCAGGCTTTTAAAAAGTTAATGATCTGAATGAAAAGGAGTGAACTGAGAGCACACACTACAGAACTAGACATTTTAGTTTCTTAATTTCCTGATTCTTCTTTTGGTACAATACAAAAGAAAGATAGAAAGCGGAAGGGGAAAACAACAAAACTTAGAACTAAAATTAGCAATACTATGTTTATAGCTTATTGGATTATTCTACTTTTGCAAGGCAGTTTTCTCAGATTCATAATCTGATGCAAAATTCCTTTCCAGATCTGTTGTAACAAATTTTCAAGTGCATCTCATTTCAAAAAAGCCAAATGACGCACAGCAAAATTAACCTCATATCAAAAAGATAATTTCAATTGCTTTGATATATATATTTGCATTATTTCCAGATATTAACTTTCTGTACAAGAAAAGCAAAGCACAAATATTCACTATATATATATATGAAGCTTTGTCACTTTGTACAATAGTTCCTTTTTATGACACTGAAGACATTTTAAAATCATAGTACAATAACTGATTAAAACTATTAATGAACTTTTTAAACTCAAAACAAAGTAGACATTTCAAATAAATTTAGAATCATAAAGCTTAATGAAAGATACCCTCAGGGTCATTTTTAATATTTCTGACTATATACTAGTCATTTTTATTTTATGCATATCTATATTTTTGAAAAGAAAACTAGTTTTACTTTCAGTCTTATATGATATACATCCAGTTTCAGCTAAGGTTTAATAATGTTAGTATTTTCTTCTCTCTTACATTCTTTACGGAACAGCTACCTCTCTGTTGGTTTCCACAGCTGCTGTATTTACCTCTTTACCTTCTATCATTCCTTGGGTATCAAACAGTCCTTGAAAGTATTTCCAGAAAAATTATCGGTTTTATCTCCCCTTTACAGAATTCAAAATTGTGACAATTAAGTAATTTATAAAGCTTTTTTTTCCTTCTGTACATGCTGTTATTCTCTGCCTAGAAGCCTTTGCTCCTCCTCTTGATCCAGCTAACTCTGACGTCTGCCCTAAGACGCCTGCCTCTCCCTGAGTGAGATGAGGGCAGGGAACTAGCTTAGCCTAGATATCTCTGTATGCCTAGAGCTCAGTGCAATTTTTGGCACATAGTAGATATTCCTATGGGCCAGAAATAAATGCATATTAATTTTCATAAATACATTAATAGGAATACAGCAAACCTCTATCCTATAGCCCACTTGATTATCTTGCAAGTTGGTCAGCAGATAAGTGGTTATAAACTGTCAAAGGAAATCTAAGTACACAGGCATAGGAAAAGGAAAAATTAATTTAAAAAATAAATATCTCATTGATAAAAGAGCAAATAACTAAATAGTTGTAGGAATTAATAAAATATTGTTGGAGGGAAAATTTCATAATGGTACTCTATATATTCATTATAGAAAGAATAAAGATTGGATAATGGACTCATTTTCAGAGTTTTGCTTTTGAAGAATATGGATCAAAACAAAACTTACCTTCATTTTTGCTTGTTCAATAAATTCAAAACATTCTGGAAAGTAAGACAGGATATTGGTTTCAGGCAGATCCAGTATAGAAATGCTTTTATATATAAAGTCACTGAGGAAGGCATTTTCAACTCCATATGCAACATTGAGAATATGAGTCACCTTAAAGAGAAAAAAAAAGATTTTTAAAAATTCTCATGCATTAGGTTAATTAAAGAGAGGCTGGGATGTAGAGATCAGTAACAAGAATAAACAATTTAAGCATGATGTACTTGAATAAGACTTCCTCAAGAAAGCCTTATCTGACCGCTTCATCTCTCACCAAGGTGCTATTTCTATATATTTCCATATATTTGTACTATAATAGGTCTTACCACGTAGAGATTGTGTCCTCCCCTGTATTAGAAACTCCATGAGGGTAGGGACCAAGTTTAATAGCTTACTCACTATTATAAGTAAGCATTGCTAATGAATAGTGACCTTGGCACAGAAAGTACTTAAAATATTTGTTGAATAAATCAATGAATGTCCCTATAAAAAACCTTAACTAAGGAAACTGCATCAGCAGCACAAACTTCCCTTTCAATAATTATTTCTTCTTCATAAGTACATGGTTCTCCAGGGTGGGTGCACATTAGAATCACCTGTTGAGTTTTTAAAACATCTCAATACCAAACTCAGAGATGATGATGAATTAGTGTGAGTGAAACATGGGATGGTCATGAAAGATTTTTTTTCAAATGGTGCACATAAGCAATCTCCGACTTCATGTATTCATTCCGGCCCCTTTCCTAGACCCCACCAAGCATATGGAAGGAGCATGGAAAGTCCACTAAGAGAATCCAAAGGCTAAATAGACAAGAAAAATGAGTCACTGTTTCTTGTTATAACATGCTTCTCACTGTATTTATTCTTTCTTAGAGCACATCTTAGTTTTGTTTTTTTTTTTTGAGGGGGGTGTTTTTTCTTAATCTTAAGTTTTTGCCTGATCTCAGTATTTTCATGTATTTCACACACTGTAGAGGATTTATCCAGCCCTGTCTCTCTTGCCCCAATTACCCTCACAGGTACGTCCCTGGGAGTGCCCCCCGCCTCCCTCTAGCACAGCTGACTGGATTCTGGTGGACACATGACTTAAGCTAGGCTGATCTGGTTATCTTTAGAAATTTGAAAAATAGGTATAAAAGACAGCTAGAATGATCCACATATTTGAGAGATTTAAGACAGCCATTTCCTCTTAAGTACTCAGAGAAGCTGAAAATTGCTGCTTCCAAAGGAGAAGAAGAGAGCAGATACACAGAGGGGGGCCATGGCGCCAAGGGAGAGAGCAGCCATCTAGAATGGCCTTCTATTCCCTAGCATGGCCATGCTCTGCCCTGGGGCTCCAGAGATCCCTCTAAATCACCATACACATTCTCTTCCCTGCTTAGGTTTCTGTGGTTCACAACCAAAAGAATATTGTGACTCTAAGGGAGCGAGGCTTCTTAAAGAGAGAACCACAGGCCATTTACTAACCCAACTGCCTTGCGGAAGACAACAGAAAGGACCTCAAGCATCTGCTCCAGAGAAGCTCTCAAGTAGAGAGGAAATGGGAGAAACTAAAAAGCAGGAAGGACATTTTTAGAAGATAAAGCCTGAAATGTCCTTCTGCTTTATTCTCTCACTCCCAGAGTCCTTCTGGCCAGGGTTACATGATTCTGCCTTAATTATATAATATCTTCAATGTTTTATAATATTGGTGTGTTTGCTTTCTCTTTACAACTATATTCTATATTCCCAAAAGACCAGGAATGAGGTCTGACCATGTCCAAAAAATATACATATACAAAATATATATGTATACATACCGTATATCACATTTATATTCTGTATATCATTACCTATATATCTTGCCTAAACACCACAGGATTATGGAGGTGCACAAATGAAAATCTTGGTAAAACCTATTGAAAGGCAAAAGTGCATTACAAATACTGTGGATTATTAAGCCAGTGCCTGGGTAGTTTAGCTGTTTGGAGATGCAATTTTTATGTATATTGATTGAATGGTCTTGTCTGAACCGAACAGTACTGAGTCACAGGTGGTGCTGCTGAAAGGGACCCAGCCTAAAACCCTCCCAGTAATCAAGCATACTTCCACAACGCAGTTACAGAGGTCCTAACAATGGCTGCCTTTGGGTGCCCTTTATAATAAGAATTTTAATAGCCCCTTTACTGAGTACTTATTATATGCTAGGCATACAGTTTATCTCACTTAATCCTCATATTTATTATTTCCAACTTCAACAAAATTTTATTTTTGAACTGATACAAAAATAAAATAGTATCAAAAAGAAACATTAAGGATTCTTGCTCTCGCCCTGTCCCTGTTCACACACTAATGACAACCACAACCTCCGTGGTTGGCTTCTTGTACATTCTCTTAGAGTATCTTTATGTAAATATTTTATTACTCCCTTTCTTACACAAAGGCAACATCTTGCTCCATTTAGATACATCCTAGGGATCTTTTCATATCCATCTGTAGAGACCGCTTTTTGCCTTCCTTTTACAGCTTTTTGGAACTCTATGCTGTGTGCTATTGTTCATGTAACCGATTCCCTACTGATGGACACCTGGCTGGTTTTCAATAATGTGCTATTATAAGCAATTCTGCAATAAATAACTTGGAACATTTTATGTTCCACTCAGTTTTCTATCCTCTATAGGGCTTTATTCAGCAAACACCAGGCACTCAAGGAGTACTTTATTAATAAGGCAACCATTATTACCATATCTGAACATTAAAATAAAATTCCTATAGAAATTTCTGAAGTGATCCTCCACAAGAGAAATTCTCCTATTTATAGCGCTTTAATTAAATGTTAGGATATTCCTTTGAAATGTGCTCTGTATTTAAATCATAAGTTTGTTTTGCAGCATCCTTAAATTTTCTAGAAACCCTCTCTATTCAGCAGCTCAATTTACCACTGCTTCATCTAGGCATTTAACAGGTCAAGTGCCCAGAGACAGAGAAGAGTCTTTTAAATAGCTACTTGGTTTACATTATCAGAATGAAATCGAATTTGAACTAGTGCATCATAAGAGGGGATAATAATAACGAGACTTACCAATGAACAAATTATCAGTTTTTTTATTTTTCATTTTTACCCTGAGAAATTATTCCTTATTCTAAGGAAGGAATTATTATAACAAGGTGAGTCCAGTTTAAGCACAAGTAAGTTGACAACTAAATGTATCAAATTACTTAATGCATTGGTTAGTAGCTACTTCCTTGGGGAAATGAATTGCAAGTGTTTATCACAAAATTTTTAGCCTCAGTTCAATCGAATTTTTTTCTCAGAGCTGGGGGCAACAAAAATAAGTAGGCCAATGCCTCTATCTTCTAGAAGTTTGCTGTATAATAGAGGAGGGAAAAACATGTTTACTGAGATAATATTGTAATACAAAGCAGAGGTGTGAAGAGCTGTAGGAGAACAAAGTGTTATAGGACCAGAAGGAAGGAATAGATTACTTAACATGTTACCCACTGTAAGCCTTCACATTTGCTATTCTCTCAGCCTTAAGTCCTCTTGCCCTGATTTAAGTATGGCCGACCCTGTCATAAGGTCTCAGCTGAAATGCAATACCCTCAGAAAGGCCTCCCCTGACTCATGCTGCCACCCCCAAGTCCTCAAATTGCTTCATTTGAATTCTTTCAGAGAGTGTATCTCATCTCAAAGTGTCATATTTTAAGAGCAAGGCCCTGGCTGGTATGGCTCAGTGGATTGAGTGCTGGCTTGTGAACCAAAGGGTCACTGGTTCCACTTGTGGTCTATCTAGGGCACATGCCTGGGATGCCAGCCAGGTCTCCAGTAGGGGGCACGAGAGAGGCAGCCACACATTGATGTTTCTCTCCCTCTCTTTCTCCCTCCCTTCTCCTCTCTAAAAATAAATAAATAAAACCTTTAAAAAAAACAAACAAAAAAAAGGAGCAAAGACCTTCTTCCTTGTTCATTTCTATATCCCCAGAGCCTAGAAAGGCACCTAGCACTCATTTACGTCATGGGTGAGAGGCAGGGTGCCATTCTTTTGACTACTCCCTGCCTCTTCCAAATCTCTTCTGTTCCACCCTCCAGTAAAAATTCTTGCTTTCTAAGGCTGATACAAACTGATTGTATTTTTTTGGCACCTGACTTGAAATTGGCTGAATCTCATCCCAAGTCCTACCATTGTACTGGGTGACAGCAATTTCCACTTGGATTTAACAGTTTCCAATGACTTTCCTCATCACTCCACTTCAATCACACTCCTTCAAAACCAATGCCCAAAAGTGCTCCAGGTCTGATATAATAAATTCAAACATCCCACTGTTATTTTTCCAGCTCTTTTATTCAGCTACTCCCATTAGACTTCACAAGAAACTCCTTCACAAGAGCGACTCCTTGATCTTTCTAGTTCTCCTTACCCATTGGCTCCCTCTTGCCTTTACTTCATTTTTTATTTAGCTAATAGTCCATGGTCCACCTCCCCTGCACCTGTCTGGTAAAAGGTGACTGTACACCCAGACTGCTAAGCATTGCTGGAGAAAAGTAGCACAATATTGCAGATCATAAACTTATGAGAGCCAAACTCAAAAATGCTTAGTAACTATATTTCCCTAAGAGGCTCTCTCCTTCATTCTATCAGCTTTTTCAAAATTTCCCCACTCTTCTAGTAACTTGCAACACTACTATCTCTTCCTTACTCCAGCGGATCACCTCACTTACTACTTTAGTACTTTAGTGTGAAGAGAAGCCACCACCTAGGAACCCTCACATTTACCATCAAACTTAACTCCCTTGACTACACCTGCACCCACGTTTTCCTTCTGCCTTCCTACTGATGTGGTCGCACATCCTTTACAAGGTTCAGTCTGGCACCTGTGTTTGGGGTCAAAATGGCTATTACTTTTGTGCTGCATCCCTCTAGCCACAAATTCTTGCTCTATTTTTAATTCCTTCCTCTACCACCAGTTCTAAAGCACACTCAAAACTAAAATGTCCCGTCTCCCTCCCTTGGCTGTTCCTATTCTCCTTTCCTTCTTTTTTCTTTTCTCCTGCCATCATTTCTTCTATTTCTCAATCATCTCACCGTGGGCTTTAGTGTCCAATTCAAATGAAATTTCCCACCAAAATCACTAACAACTTTGTGGCAAAATCCAATGGATGTAAGTTGGTGCTGATTGTACTTAAACTTTTGGCAGCATCTGACTCTGCTGACTTTCTCTTTAAAACACTCACCTTCGGCTCCCGTGACACCACACTTTTTTGGCTTTCCTATGACCACTGAACGTACCTTTCTGGCTGCAAATTCTTCTTCCTTTGACCATTCCTCATAGTTTGGAATTCCCAGTGTTCTGTTATAGGCCTTCTTCTCTGTTCACTTTATACCTTTCCCCAGGTGATTTTATCTATTCCAATGATTCCAATCCCTGCTTATATGCTGAAGTTTCCTAAATTTATATTTTTACCTCTCACCTAAACTTCAGACCCCATATATCAATATTGTCTACTGAATAACTTAATCTAGATTATCCACAGCATCTGAAATATGTTCAAAACTGAGCTCTTTGTTTTCCCTTCAAAACCTGCTCCTCCCTATCTCATGGAATGGCACCAACCCTATTTAGTTATCCAACAAAGCTGGCTATCAGCTTTGACTCCTCTTCCCTCAAACCTCCTCTCCCCTCACCCTGATCTGTAGGTAATTAATGGTTAAATTGTGAGGACTCCCACCCTCTTAAAAAAAAACCCTCATCGATTTATCTCTACCCTCACTGAATCCTAATCTAAGCCACTATCATCTTTTTTTGTTTGTTTGTTTAGATTACTGCAACAGTGTTGTAACTAGTCTCCCATCTCTAGCTTTAAGAACGCTCCAATCTATTTTCCACGCTGCCTCTAGTGAACAGTCTTTCTAAAAGGCAAATTTGATCCCTGAGTAAAACCTTTCAGTGGCTTTCCACTGTCTTTTGGTACAAATCCAAACACTTTACTCTGGCTTACATAGATAGGCTTTTGTGATCTGGCTTGTGCTTGCCTCTGGCCTTGCCTCTCGGTACCCTTCTTTCTCACATCGTCTATATGTGTCCCTGAAAATGTCAACATTTCTCTTGCCTATGCATCCTCATGCAAACCATTTCTTCGTATGCTCCCTCCCCACCCACTTTTCGGTCTGGTCCCTCTCCATCCCCTTTCAGAGTAAAACTTCAATATCACTTGCTCCAGGAAGAATTCTCTCCTTCCTATCCCCAGCCCAACCTGACCCAACCCAAAGCAAATATGGGTTAAGGCCATTATCTCCTATGCACTCCAATGGCAACCTGAAATTTCTCATCAAAGCACATGGTGCACTGTTTGTCTTTCTCCCCTCCCTGACCCTCAAATCATAAGTGTCATGTGAACAACAACCTCTTGCATTCCTCAAACCAAACGAAGTCCATGACTCTGAAATAGCACTTGTCAAAACAGTAGATGGCTAGAAAAAAATGTTTGAATAAATGTTGAAATAAGTAATAAATCACATCAGTTATATGGGGGAGGGTGGGAGGAAATGGCACTGGGGAAGAAGTGGTACAGGAGTATGAGTTGGGACTCAAGGCCTGGGTAGATATTGGTCAAGAACAGAGGAAAATCTATACCACACAGAGGAACTACTTAAGCAGAGGAAAGAAGATGTGCCTCCAAACTCAGGTCATGAGGATACATGAAGGGAGGCCGAGAGAATATAAAACTGGAAAGATGGATTACAAATCCACACTTTGAATTAGGAATAATAATTTTTGCAACGATATTAAAATGAAAGACAAAGATGTTACCAATTAAACTCTGAAATGGACCAATAGAGTTTTTCCTAAATAAATGTAACATTTAATAAATGTAACTTTCTCTACATGATGCCAGACCTGAAACATTTTTTTTACCTTGTGCTTTTTCAGTGTATCCAGATCATGAGCAGCATCTTGTGAGCCTATAAGAAATAAATCATATCACCTTGAACATAAAAATAATCATCCTGGCTTTCTATCCAATTTTTGCAATAATTCCATTAGTTATTCATTTGTTTTTTAAAAATACAAATGGGAGGACCTCATTCTAACTTTCTGAAAGATAATTTGGTAATAAGTAAAAAATATTCGTCTTGTACATACTCTTGGGCTGTGATATCCTACTTTTAGGAATTTGTTTGTCCTAAAAGTTCTGGATGTTACAAGGATTAGCTATCAGGATGTTTATCACAGTATTGTTTGTAATACCACAAAAATAAAACAACCTAAAAATATGTTGTTTCTGATCTTGTTAAAAAACAAAGTCCAATAATAAGCATTGGGTTAAATAAAAGATGGTCCAATTGTGCAGTGAAATATATAGATATTAGAAGTAATAAATGTAGAAGAATATTTAGGGTATGGAAATTTATTCCCAATATATTAGGTGATAAAAGCAGGTTACAAAATACCATCACCCATTTTTGTAATAACAAAAAAAATGTGTATGTCTAAAATGGGCAGGAAATATAACAAAATATTAACACTAGAACAAAATATTAACACTGTGATTACAGGTGATATTTTTTCTTCCTCATGCTCATTTGTATTTTTTTTTTTACAATAAATATTTGTTTTGAAACTTTAAAAAGAATATTTTTAAAAAGACAGTATCAGCTGGTTTGGGAAGACCCAAAAAAGACTTAGTACCAGCTTGCTTGGGAACACCCAGTGGATTAAAGCAAACACTGTTGGTCTATAGAATTCCACTCACATTCTGTGTACCACTAAGGTACCCTTTAACAGTTTCTGACAAAGTTGGCTTTTCAGATTTTCCACACTTGGAAGATGACTCTAGTTAATAAGCAAGTTCTTACAAGTGAATAACTAGTTAAAATAAAGTGAATTATAAAACTGGAAAAATAGGATATTTATTATTCGAGTATTTTATTTTCCTGAATTAGGTTCTATTTCCATAAACAATGTTCTTCTTACCTTACCTATCTGGGAAATCTGCCAGCTTCTATGACATGATTTTAGGTAGCTGAAAGGCCAGTAAATGTGCTGATTGGTCAACATTCTCTTGGTAATACAAAGCTCACAAACTCCTCACTGAGCTTATATTTAACTTTATTCTGCCCAAAAGTTAGCCTATCAAAATATTACCATTTATTAAAGCTGAATGGTGGACACAAAATTGTCTGTTATAGTATTATCTGGCATTTTCTATGCATTTGAAATATTCCATAATTTTATTTCATTTTATTTTAAAGATTTTATTTATTTATTTTTAGAGAAAGGGAAGAGAGGGAGAAAGAGATGGAGGGAAACATCAATGTGACAGAGAAACATTGATCAACTGCCTCTCCTACACACCCCGTTAGGGGACCAAACCCACAAGCCGGGCATGTGCCCTGACTAGGAATCGAACCAGTGACCTTTCACTTTGCGGGGGACTACGCTTAACCAACTAAACTATACCAGTCAGGGCAATACTTCATAATTTTAAAAAATTTCTCAATTTTCTATCAGAAATCCTAAACATCTCTGGGGTAGGTGGGGAATTGGATCAAAAGACTTAATTGAAATTTTGTGGTTTAATATGCACTCATCTTTTAAACAATAATTCTACTCTTACTAGTCCCTAAAATTAAAAAAACATCTATTAATGAAACTTTTTCCTTTACCCTACCAGGGGTGTCCAACCTGCAGCCCAGGATGGCCATGAATGCGGCCCAACACAAAATTGTAAATTTACTTAAAACATTATGAGATTTTTTTTTTTTTATGATTATGCATCTCAGTGTATTTAATGTGTGGCCCAAGACAACTCTTCTTCTACCAGTGTGGTCCAGAGACACCAAAAGGCTGGACACCCTCACAGCCGTTAAAATTCGTTATTATTTAAGGGAACTTTGATCATTTCCCTTAAACACATACACACACATGTGGGCCAAAAGAACAGGTCTATTATATTTTAGAGTTAGCTGCCATATTTTGAAAGTGACTTCCAGAGTATGAGTATGTTGATACAAATTTAATATTCTTGAGGCCAAAAAATGCAACTCGTATGCTCCGTCTTTTCAAACAATAAGAAAATAATAGGGTGTTAACAGTATGGAGGTGCAAAATTTTTGTCAACACAAATGGACTTCAGGTAATCGGTTTGTGTGTTTCATCTAATACTTAGTAGTATTCAGTTCAAGTTAATTCTCTCTAAATTCTACATATAAACATCAGTTTTATTCCAATTTTAAATGGCTGCTTTGTGTTGCAGTCTTGTATTAAACTTCTATTGGTAAAACACCATTACAAGAAATAAACACTAAATCATATGACATGTTATTCAAACCTTTGTTTTATTAAAGTAGTATGCTATCCTTTTATAAACTATCTTAATCAAGATTTAAAAATAAATATCAATATCATTTGCCCTGGCCAAGTATCTCAGTTGGTTGGAACGCTGTCCTGATATGCCAAGGGTGCGGGTTTGATCCCCAGTCAGGACACATACAAGAATAAACCAATGAATGCATAAATAGGTAAAACAACAAATCAGTATCTCTCTCTTTCTCTCTCTCTCTCAAATCAATAAATAAAAATTAAAAAGAATAAAAACAAAAATCGATTTTAAGAATTTGATGATTTTAATGATGGCTATATGAATCTAGTGTTAAAATTCATAGAAGTGAATACTAAGTCAATTTAACTGTATGACAATTTTTTTTAATAATAAAAAAGAAGTTGAATAGGATTAGAACAAAACAAACAGGTCTAATAATAATAATTTATAGTTATATTATACATTGACACAAATTGCTAATATTATCTTGGCCAAGTTTTATTATGAAACTGTTAGAGATGAGATAACTGATTTAGAAATAACATAGTGGTGGGCAAAAGTAGGTGTGCAGTTGTAATACAAATGAATAATAAATAGTAATACAAAAATAAACTGTTTTGTGCATTCACAACTGTAAATCTACTTTTGCCCACCCCTGCATATATTACATGCTATTGGAGTTGAGACTTCAAACAAGTTCAATGATTTATAATTATAATATATGTATTATAACAAACAGGCTACATAAGATCTCCAGAATCCTGTTTCTATTTTTTGAGATTTTTTTTTTACAAAAATACCAAATATTGTATAAATTCTGATACATCTTAACTTATAAATCACTTTTCACCATCACAAAAACAAACCAAAAAGACTTTATTACATCACTAAAAAGAAAAATAAGTGATACTCCAAAGAGAAATGTTTTATTTTATAAAATTGGTAGGAGTAAACATTCATAAATGGACAGAAATAGGAGTATAAATTAATAGGATAAGATAACAATATTTGTGAAAGAATTTTACAAAATAAAGAGCTATAAAATTTCATGTATTATCTGTCCCCTAAGAATATTTGGCTTCCTCGATCTTAGACATCCTCTATAATCTCATAAAAAATCCCAAACTTTTCACCTAGAATTTAAGAGATCTCAAAATGTCACCATTTTTGGATCTCAAAAAGCCCCCCAGCTGGGACTTCTTAACAGAGTAAATACAACAAATAATAAATGCACCATTTAACTACCCAAGAAAAATGGAATTTTCTACTTTTACAAATGAAGTTCGACTGAAGAAAAGTGACTTTTGTTGTAAAAATGTAATTTGCAAAACCTATTTCAAAAATGCTCACTAAGATCTTTTAGCAACCTGTTAGATAGTTCAAGGGCCTATGTAAGATTTTTGAAAGGCAGAGCTTGTTTGTATTTATGAACTAACTTAAAAAAGGCAGATTATATTTTTAAAAGACAAAAATATATTAAAATTATATTTTAAAAAGACAGATTATAATTTATATAAATATATTCATTATGTTTAGCTCTCAATTTTCTTTATTCCTCACCAAAAACATAAGTTAATTGGCATATAAGTTAATAGAGTGCTGGGTTGGAGTTGTGCTTCTTTGAAGAGGTGAGGGAAGCTCTTGGAAGCAATCTAGAAACAACCCCGATCTCCAGAAAGAAACCTAGTCTGGTCAGAAACAAGCCCTGCATCATTCATGTGGAAGAACTTTAGATGTAATCATCCAAGGGTCCCTAAAGAATAAGGCACTTGTAACTAGGCAGAAGAAGGTCCATCTACCTCTCAGAAGAAAGGAGGTTGTGCCTGATGAAAATATCCCATTTCCTGGTCCAGAGAGGGGACCAAATAAAGACTAGTTTCACAAGCCCCTCCCAGAGCTCTCCTAGGGTCCTAGGTAGACTTCTAATGCCAATCCCAGAATACTGCCCTCATCCACTCATTTTGGATACGTCTAGATCAGCTATTTTCAACCTTCCTCCTCTCATGGCACATATAAATTAATTATTAAAATTCTGCAGCACACCAAAAAATATATTTTGTGTCAATCTGACCAAAAAATACATATAATTTTTATTTATTCACAACCACATGACCATTTTGTTGGCTGTTGTCATTTTTTTATTTGACAATCAAGGGAAAAGAGGTCAGTGTCTCTGACTAAATAGTCAGGTATTGCATGTTTTAAAAATTCTTGCAGCACACCAGTGTGTCTGCCCTGACACACCAGTTGAAGATTGCTGGTCCAAGTAAAAATAATAATAATAAGCAAAATTTTAAATTCTACAATAATTTTAAACCATTATTACTACAATGGAAGCCAAATAACTGAGAAATGTGCCTGGATATTATTTCCTTTTCTAGAAATGTTGTACAAGTCCTAGGTGAAGCTTCCAGACTAGCTAGACAGCCCATGTAATTTTTCACTGGGCTGCAGAAAGTAGTTGGAGATATTTATTTGGTAAATTTAAAGATAGCTCATGTAATAATTCACATACTACACAATACAATAACAACTCATATGTATACTACAATTGATTTGTTTCAAAAACCTTTCACAAAAGAAAATAAAACTTTTACAACAACCTCAGAACGACCCTATGAGATAAGCAGATACTGTTACTTGAGTTTTACGGATGGCTCTAGGAGGACCAGAGAGGATAAATGACTTGCACTAGCTCATCTGGTAAGTTAGAGGCACGGCAGGGCTGAAAACCTGGACTCCCTGAGACAGTCTGTATATCCACGCAGAGCGGGAGTCAATCAGGCTTGAGCTGGATGTCCAGCTAGTATTTACTAGGTGTGTTAACCTTTAGCAAATTACTTCACCAATCTTAAATCCAGTTCCCATCTGTAAAATGGAGCTAATAATCCCTACTTCACAGAGTTTCTAAAAGGAGAGAGATGCTGTGTGCACTTCACATAGTACCTGCCTGGTTATTTCTGACTCCTAGTCCAGGCTTGGCTGCATAAATATTGACAAATTATTCATCTTTCCAAGTCTTAATTTCTCTATTTATATATGAAAAACAATTCAAACCAACTTGAAAATGTTGTTGACTATTTTTTTTTAAGAATACTGTACCATATTCTTGCCAAGCTAACAAGTTTATACATTTTTAACTATGCTTCATTTGCTATTTGTGGGCTAATCTGTGTATAGAAAATCAGTATTTCCCATAATACAAAAAGTCATAAAACCATCAGAGGCATAGCTATAAAATAAAACTCCACCTTTTCCTTAACTGTCTGTAAACAGCCACCATGGACAGATGTGGTCTCAGGAGGCATGAATTCCACATGGTCTGTAACAGCAGAGCAGGCAAACAAGCACTTGACCATTTCAAGTACTAACTTTTCTATAACTTAAGTTGAAACTTGAAGTTTTGCCTAATAACAGCATTCTTTTAAATTTGATTTTTTAAAGTTATATCCGTTTATAATTAAAGAAAACACTATATTAATGTCTTATCCTCCAGAGAAAGTAGAAAAACAAGAAAGCTTTTCTAAAAATTCAAATGCCAGGTGCTGTGTGCTACTCGAACCTACGCTTCCTATGGGTAAATTGTGGGGGCAGAGACATCTCTAGCTAGCTAATGGAAGTCCCATGTCCAAAAAGGAAAATCTGAACTTTACGGCAGGACAGCTGATAGTACAAACTCTTACATATTAAGGGAAATAATGATAAAGTAATATGATCAACGGCCTCAGTAGCAAATCAGTATACTCACCCAGGAGCAACCATGGCTTAATAATGCCAACTTGCAGGTCCAAGCTAAGATCCTGCACATAACCACAAGCACCCCCACTGCTCGGCTCTACTTCTTCCACAACATGAATTCTGGCATCTTTCCATGTTTCTATTATTTTCTTTCCAGTTAGCGTTGTCACCCTGGTGCATTGCTTCCTGAGATTATTCCGGGAGAATGCTTTAATTTCCTGGTTAAGGGAGTGCATTACATGAGCAATGACTAGGAACAAAAACAAGCAAATCCAGCCAGCACAGAAAAGGGGTGAACTGCCTGTCCCTTAACGCTCAGGTAAGAAATGCAGCTTCTGGGGCGAACCGCCCTCCGGTAACAATAGCTAACAACACCCGAGAGACAGGCACTTCCGGCTCGCTTCTTCCTAGCGTCACAATGTAAAGCAAACTCTGATTGGCCCTTGAGTAACAGGCGCCGATTGGATGCTCTTTGGTCAACCGAATACCTGCGTTTTACCTGTAGGTTCAAGGAATCGACTGGAGTGTCTTCTTACTGGTGCTGTTTAAATCTAGATTTATAAGACTTAACTGGAAAGAGGGCTGGTATTTCCGAGCTCTTTAAAAGCAGTGATTTTCTGTTTGGTGTCTCTTGTGGTAGAGAACAAGATGATGTGAGCTGACCTGTGTATTGAGCCTGTTTTATTTAGCAGGAAGGCCGAGTCACCGTGCAAACCTTTCTACTTCCCAGAGCCATCCTGCTTGCCTGCTTTTAGGCTAATCCGGGGAGGTCTACAGCAGACATTCAAAGTTATTTTCCACTTTCTGCCCTTCACATTTTCTCTTTCTGATGTTACTGCCCAGAGGAACGTTTTGTACATTTGTGAAATAACAATTTAAATAAAACCTGCAAAGATACTTTTAATTTTTTAATTGTTTCTGTATGCAAATCGACGAGAGCCTAAAACATATTTTCTGACTTTCCACATTTTCACTATCAGTAAAACTGCTGAAGAAGCCTTTTATGTAGTAAATGCATACACACACTGTAAAAAGCACTGCAGCAAGTCCTTCCACATGGGTTCTGAAAATCGTGTATGCAAACACCCAGATTTACAAAACACCAATTATAGAATGATGATTCTGATTACAGAACGATTTTTTTTTTTCTGCAAAAGAAATCACAAGATTCCTTTGGAATTTTTCTTTCCCCACATTGTATTTAATTGAAAACGTTCTCCAACACCACATACTAAAATTGTCATTGGATTGAAACTGATGTAAAATTAAAATAAACCAAATTTTCCCTATTGAAAAGAGTGACATATCAGCCCAGGCATCTACAGAGCATTCTAAAATAATGAATTGAAAATTTTATTTGCATCATTTAAACAATCACAGGTTCATCAAAAACAACTTTAACCACAAATCATTCCATATATTTATCATAAATGAAAAAAAATAACTACCAACTATCGAGCACTTACATGCTAGGTACCATGCTTATAAGCAATTTTTAGATGGTCAGCATTATGCATCTTGGTGCTTAATGATGCTTTACAGGCATCATCCCATTAGATCTCACCACAAAGCCTGTTATGTATATAGTAGTATATCATCTACATTTTACAACTGAAAAAAATCAGATGCAGAGAGAACAAATAACATATCCTACATTTCCCAGCTCATAGTTTATAACCACAAATAATACCTAGGTTTGTTTCAGTCCAGTACCTTAGTTCTTGTTTACTATGGAATGCTATTCTGCTCCTAGATAATTGTAGTTGACAAATATTTATTAAGCACCTACTACATTATAGTTACTTGGGATATGGCAATGAATAAAAACACAGTCTTGTCCTTGGTGCAGTTTATATTCAAGTGGAGGGAGTAAAGGGACCGACTACATGTATATATTAATCTGTATATTATAGAAGAGATCTCTACTGGAGATACAAATTTTGTTGTGATCAGCTAAAAGCTGCCATTTAAAACCACAAGACTGAATGAGATGATCTAGCACTGAAGGTTGATGGAGAAATCTGATGTGTGCCCTCATTCAGGGGTGAGGAAGATAAGGAGGATCAAGCAAGGGAGACTGATAAGGAGAGGTCCAGGAGATAGGAAAGAGAGGTCTGAGAGTACAAATAAAGAAAGTTTCAAGGAGGACAGTGTGATCAGCTGTATCATATGCTGCTGACAGTGTTGAGTAAGATGAAAACTGAGCACTAATACTGTATTTAAAGGCCTCCCCAGCAGGAACTGACTTATATTACAACATTATACAAACATTATCTGATTCAATCCTCATGGCAACCATATGAGGGAGGTAATATCTTCTACATTTTTAAAGAGGATGTTTTATTTGAAACTTAAGGACCTAGTGTTTGGTCACAGAGTTTGCATTTGTCTGTTAGATTCTAGTAACAAGGATAGTTGAATAGAGTTCCTCTTACTCAAAAGCATGTTCTTTGCACCACATCTCTCTATAGAGACTGGGCAGAATAGTTAGTTGCACATTGATAGCTGCAGTCCTTGCTGATAATACTGTAATACTAACCTGCCCACAGTAAGTAACATTGGGTATTAATACACTGATTCTAGTCACTGACTCTATCGAACTCAACTCTTCATTTTACAGAAGAGAAACCAAAGTTCAGAGAGGTAAACTGATTTGCCTGATGTCACATCACTTGTGGCACATAGAGAAGTAGAACAGGAGCTACATATTGAGTCAAGACACTGGGTCTCTTGTTCTACTTCACTATACGGTTTTCCAAAAAGTCCTTTAAGAGCAAAACTTCTTTATACATATCTAGCCTGGATGCAGAGGGATTGGGAGAGGCACCACTCTCTCAGGCCTAGAGTCCTGACAGAAGAGAAGGAAGAGGCAAAGTTTATGAGACCCAGGCCAGAGCGAGAAGGCAGCTTTCATCCATGGAGGAGGCGCTGCCTTTGCTGGGGCATGATGGGTAATGAGTTGTCCTGAAAGAGGGGCCACATCCCTGCAAGGGCTATGGGGTGCTAGATCTGAGGAAAGGGGGAAGCGTGAAGTGAATATGTCCTGGAATATGTTCCCATGCCACCCACACAAATTTTCCTCTTCTAACAGATTTGAAATGTCTATGTTAAGTGCTATGCTAGTCATTTTCCAAGTATCATCTCTAATCCTCACAAAAATCTCGCTTTTAGATAAACTAATTGAAATGCAAAAAGCTAGTAAACAGTGGATTCTGTATTCAACCTCAGCTCAGTTGGATGTCAATCCCCACTTTCGTCCCATTACATTACACATCCTGACATATTACATAATAAAATAATTATGGGAGTGTGTAATCTTCATTAATTCAGATATGGGTAAAAACAAAATAATCAAAAATATACTTTACATTAAAAATTTTGGCTTGAGTTAATGGTCTCAATTCTGTATTTCACTGAGAACATGCAGACACAGCCTGAAATAAATACAGAAAAAAGAAATTCCTCTCAGGATTATGGCACTGCTGCTTTGTGAACTTCTTAAAGACACTTTCAAAAAAATTAGTTCAATTAAAGCAACCTGAATGCAAGTTTTTTTTATGAATACAATGCTTCCTATAAATCTGTTACTAGAAACTTTGATTACACAACATCTTTTGCTTCCTTATGCATGGTTATAGTAATAACACAAAAAGAAGCAATAAAAGCAGAAGCAGAAACTTTCTATATTTCCTTCCAAATCTTAATTATTTGCATCTCTGTGGTGATATTCAAGGACCTCATGTGGCCCAGAACAAGTGAGATCTTTTCAAACCCTAGAGAATGAGAGCTTATGGTACAATTCAGAAATTTAGAGTTCAATCCTTTAAAATATACATTTTAAAAAAATAAGTAGGTTCCGCATATTTGTCTAATTCTTTTTCATCTTTTATACCTCTCCTCAGAAAACAAACCATTTTTGTTTTAATTTTTGAAATTAATAACATGTTAGGTAGGTGGGTAACCTTTATTGCAACCACTTTTGTGGTTCAAAACCATATGACTAGGAAATACATCAACAAACAAGCAGTTATGGAGTATCTGCAAAGAACTTCATACTCCATCAGAGGTTGTACAGTTACACCCAAAATGGTATTTTATTGAATTTAAGATTATAAGTTATGCAATTATTTTATATATCACCAAGAAATAAGAAATACTGCCAGTGAATAATGTTGAAAATGTACATTTCATAACTAATAAAATTATTTTTTAAAGATTTTATTCATTTATTTTTCAAAAGAGGGCAAGGCAAGGAAAAAAACATCAACGTGAAAGAGAAACATCTGTAGGCTGACTCTCTTATGCGCCCCTGACTAGCGACCAGACCCACAACCCAGGCATGTGCCCTGACCAGGAATCAAATCAGTGACCTTTCACTTTGTGGGATTGTAGAGGAAATCAAGGCTGATACCAAAGATGAAATGCTATTTGCTCTGACTAATGCTGTAGATATTGAGACACCATTTGCCCTGACAAATGCTGTAAATGCTTATCTCCCACCTCTGTAAGCCCCTTCACGCCAAATCTATACCATACCTCCCAATACCCTCCCCCACTTGGCCCAGCATAAAAGGAATGCGGGGCTATTGTTCTGGGCTCAGAATTTGGAGTTTGTCTCCTCTGGGCCCGTGCACGTAAATAAAGATCGTGCTCCTAACCCCTCAGTGGCTGGTCGCTTCATTTTTCCGTAACAGGATGACACTCCACCCACCTGGGCCACACCAGTCAGGGCAGGGTTAATAAAATTCAACAACTAAAAAGAGATTCTGACTTCCAAGAGCTTATTATTCCATTTGGGAGGTGGGGAAATCAACCAAGAAAAAATAAATCTCAGAATAAGAAAAACAGTATTTCCAAAAACAAGGAAGTAAAAAATTATTCATATTGTTGGGGAAACTTCTGAGCTGTGAAGAAAGTATATGTAAGGAATAAAATGTCCACAATACGGAGAGCCTAGATTATATAAGCTTTAAAAATGAGGTGGAGACGTGTGGGTTTGCAGTGTTTATGAGCAATAGGCATAACGTAACAACAAATATTCTTACACAGGCTGAAGAAAATAATCAGAGGACCAACAAGGGAGCTAAAGTAATAATCTAAGTGTAAGGGGTATAAAAACTTAGATTGTGTTGAAACCTATAAGAAGAACTGATAACTCAAACAGCACTTTTTAAAGATAAATAAAAGATATTAAAAGAACGAATACAGGGTTGAATAAAGAGACCCATCAAAGATGACTTGGCAGTTTAAAGCTAGGGAAACTTGGACGTTAGTTTTATGAGGGTTATGAGGGTTTATAGTGCCGAGAAACCCAATTTATTTTTTTAGTGCCTGACATATTGTAAACATTCAATAAATATTTGTGGATGGATGAATGAATGAGTGAAGCCAGGACATCTGAGTTAAGTTGAAGTCATTCACACAGAGGTGATGACTGAATGAGAAAATATACATTTTTCAAAGAAGCCAGTTTAGAGAAAGCCCAGTCAAGGATAAAACCCTGCAGGACAAACTTTTGGGGCCTGAAAAGCTAGGGAAACATGAAAAGAAACCAGCTAAACAAAAGTTATGGAAGCCAGTAGAAAACCTGGGCTATGTAGCCAAAGGTTAAATAAAGTTTAAAAAAAAAAAGCTCATCTAATGGTATAAAAAGTTACAGATTGGACAAGATACAGAAAACCAAGAAAAGATAACTTGACATGATAAAATGAGATCAACTGGTCGTTTTACATAGAACAGTTTCAAAAGAATGATGGGGATAGCTGTCAGATTGGAGGGCGTAAAGGAATTTGAAGGATTGAAAGTAGAGGCAGATATAGGTCATACTCAGAGAGTACTAGATTGTCAGTGACAGAATATTCCCTTCCACAGTGTCATCTTCAAGGAATGTTGACCTCTCCACTTTCTGCCAGGTATTTACCCACCTCTAAACTTCCTTAATTACATTAATTATAAATATATATACATATATACTATATATGTGATATTTTTATTTAAACTAGTAAAAAGCTGAGAAGAATTAGGACCATATTATTTAAAAGACTCAGGAGTGCCCTGACTGGTGTGGCTCAGTGGACTGAGCTCTGGCCTGCAAACCGAAAGGTCACTGGTTTGATTCCCAGTCAGGACGCATGCCTGGCGTGTGGGGACTTGCAAAAGGCAACCAACTTACTTTCTCTCTCACATTGATGTTTCTCTCCCTCTCTTTCTCCATTCCTCCCCCTCTCTAAAAATTAATAAATAAAATATTTTAAAAGGGGAAAAAAGATTCAGGAGTAATATGGATACTGTTAACTATGTTAATAAAGTTCTAGAATGTTAAAATGCTAGGGAGTGTATTGTGAAGTTTCAAATAAACAATTTTATGTCAACTGAATAAACATGGTGGGTAGTAAAGTTAATTGAATATGTTGTCTAAAGCACTAGAATAAGTTTAGAAAATGTTTGGATCATTCATCAGCTGATCCAGGTTGTTAAGGAAATGTTCTATATGTATGTATTGCAGATGGATGATTTAAAAAGCCATAGCGCTTCCCTTCAAAACATGTCTTGATGTCCACATTCAGCTGGATGACCAATTGGTCCAGTGCAGTATATTTCTCCTCTTTTTACCTTCAGTCTTCTCTCAGTTGAGTCAGGAGTTTCTAGTAACTTTTTTCCCCTGAAAATGCTCCTAAAGAACTATGTGTTTGGCCCTGGCTGGTGTGGTTCAGCGGGCTGAGCTCTGGCCTGCAGACTGAAAAGGGTTTCCAAGAGGCGACCCATCAGTGTATCTCTTGTGCATTGGTGTTTCTCTCCCTCTCTTTTTCCCTCTCCTCTCTTTAAAAATAAATAAAATATTTTTTAAAAAACTATATGTTTTACTGTAACTATTCCTGTAGATATGCTATAAGAAATATTAAAAGGGTAAAATTACTAGAGCTATGCATATAAGAGAAAACACTCACCCTTTTCAAACAATGGTCATTTAAAACAATATTAATTATTTGGGATAAGACTGAATAGAGTGAAAAAAAATTCTTTTTCTGATCTCTGAGAGGTATTTCATTCTATGAGAGTTGAGTCTTTCACTTCCTGACAGGTAACTTTAAAAGACCAGGCTTTAGAGACTCAGATTTTTGAAGACTTGGACTTCATACAAATACACTGAAAAAAAAGTATTTAACAAAAAAGAAAGTAAGGCAAGTTAGATTGATGAATTGGGGGAAAAATGCAAGTTTCACAAATCTTTTAGTGCTGAAATTCTAGAAGGCTGTGTGCAAGAGTAGTGAAGTAAAAGTCAGAGAATAAAGGTTATATTACCAGCTTTATGTTGACCTTAGATTTGGATTTTGTCAATTATCAATTGAAGAATTTACCCCAGCTCTAAAATAGCAACAAATATAGAGAAATTGGACATGACTATTTTTTTATGAAAAGACTGTAAAAGGTGATGTGCTATTTTATAGTTGTGCTGTTTCTGTACTATTTAGCAATTACAGAGCATTTATTTACTAATCAAATACGTTAAGAGAGCTGTCTCGGAGAAAAATAAAAACATATTGATTTTATTTGATGTACATTTGTGAGGTTTCTATAAAACAAATGAAGCTGCATGGCTTCCTTTCAATATGCTTTTAAATAT